>CAIGQZ010000253.1:5601666-5612980 GCA_903798205.1 Danio tinwini
AGAAACATAAATGTACATATATGTAAAACGCATATATGTCCCATATATGTCTAAAAACATACATATATATATATATATATATATATATATATTTTTTAAGTATTTCCCAGATTGTTTAACAGAGCAAGGAAATTTTCACAGTATATCTGATAATATTTTTTTTCTTTCTGAAAAAGTCTTGTTTGTTTTATTTTGGCTAGAACAAAAGCAGTTTTAATTTTTTAAGAACCATTTTAAGGTCAATATCATTAGCCCCTTTAAGCTAATATTTTTCTCAATAGTCTACTAATCAAATCATCGTTATACAATAACTAGCCTTATTACCCTAACCTGCCTAGTTAACCTAATTACCCTAGTTAAGCCTTTAAATGTCACTTTAAGCTGTATAGAAGTGTCTTGAAAAATACCTAGTAAAATATTATTTACTGTCATCAAGGCAAAGATAAAATAAATCAATTATTAGAAACGAGTTATTAAAACTATTATGTTTAGAAATGTGTTGAAAAAAACCTTCTCTCGTTAAACAGAAATTGGGGAAATAAATAAACAGGGGGGCTAATAATTCTGACTTTAACTGTATGTGTTTCACATATATGGACATATGTTTCTCACATATATGGGGCATATATGTGCTATGCATGTAGGGGACATATACTGTATATGTCCCATATATGTGAGAAACATATGGACACTAAATTATTGTAACTAACTTAATTGATTGTTTTTTCATTATTAAAATGATTAAATATGCTACTGCAGCTTATTGGAGTTTTTAAAGAAGTGTGTTTTGCTTTTGTTTTCCTGATTTTTATTTACACATACAATACTTGATATAGCTGTCTTGAAACATGATTTATTTTGTACAGTATTAAAATAAATAAAAATATATATTTGGAAATAGACTCATTTTACAAGTCCTTATAGAGTTAAACAGTTGGGTTTTACCACAGCTTATACTCAGCCAATCTCTGGGTCCGCTGGCGGCACTATTAGCTAAGCATAAATCATTGACTATAATTAGACTCTTAGCATCTCACTTTAAATGAACAAATTTGTTTAAATATTTTTCCTTTTTAAATGGATAGTTTACCCCAAAAATGAAAGTGGTCCTAATTTACTCAACCCATATCACTTGAACTCAAAAGAAGATATTTTGAAAAAAGCTGAAAACCGGTAACCATTGACTTCCATGGTATTTGTTTTTCTTCTGTGGAAATCAATAGTTACAGGTAACTGATGGTAAACAAATATATATTTTGCTAATGAATCAAAGAAACACTGACTTTTGTTGTTTCTTTGTCTATATACTTTTATATAAAATTTGGGTCGGGTGGGTAATAGTACATCACCTTTTTTTTAGGACTACACCACTGATGTGAAATGTATATTATGAAGATATAAAAGCCTTTTTTAGCTCATTCATTGTAGCACTGTAAACCTCTCCACCTTTTAAGCATTTGGTGCATAATAAAAGACAGACTATTATAAAAGCAAGATGAAGGGTTTTATTGTGGACCTGCATAACATTTCATAGAAATATCCTTTAGAGCATGGAAAAAAAAAACACATAAGACATATGAGTGTATCTCTTTTGTTGTCTTGTGTAGAAGTGTTTCTCTCGGTTGTAACAGAATGGATGGGCAGTGGTTAAGATCACATAATATGATTGACAGATCTAGACCGAACGAGTGCTCTCTGACTCAAAACACATGCAAACCCGCAAGGAACAGACATGGTGTTCTGTACACCCTTTCAAGGTCTTCAGATCGCATAAATCTGTGATATGAAGAGAAACGGCATATTACTGGATGTCAGTAATATTAAATATGACGTACTTTAAATGTGAGATAACGTGTTTTCGGTGAAATGCCAATGACATTTTGTTTTGTGTTCAGGAATATATATTTTCCATTGTTTTTATATTAGTTTTTACAATCCTTTATACTGGTCAAAATCCATTTCTTGCCTATTTGTGCAACAGCAGTGGTTTCGGGCAGGTGATGCTCTAATGTAATTAAATGTCCCATATATTTACCTAATCACATGTTGCTTGTAAAATCCTTAACAACTGAACCAAATACTTTTTTTAATGGCAAATGACAGTAAAGACCAAAAAAACAACATCTATCAGACCCCTAGTTTTTCGCAATTTTGCGATCACTAAATCAATGCAAAATCAATAAAAGTCACAAATTTCTGCGATCCTGCAAAATTCTTTAAGGTGCAGTAGGTTGTTCTAGATCGGATTTAGTTGCAAATTAAATTGTTAAAATAAAGGAGAAGCAGATCGGTTTGACTGTACAATGGAATTACCTTCACACTCCTGGTGCTCAGTCATTTGCCGTTGGTACGCAGAGTAGTGATCTGCTCTCAGGCTGCAGGTGGGAGTGTCTGCTGTACGAGGACTGGGCTGCCTGTCAGTGCTCTAAGGCAGGGGAGGGGCTGACGGCATCACCCGCAGCTCGTTAAGAATAATAAGGACGGTACAGTGTGGACACATACGAGTCTATAAAAATCTCCAGCAACACAAAAAAGTCGCTAGATTTGTCGCTAGTCGCTTTTTTGAAAATTTGTCGCTAAGGGGGTCTGAAAAGTTGCTAAATATAGCGACAAAGTCACTAAGTTGGCAACACTGAATTGGATGAACATTTTTATGTCTTGCTCAGATTATAAAAATACATATAAACACATTTAGATCATTTACTTTAATCATTACTATTGGAATGTGAAGAGACTTTCAACTAGCACAACAAAAAAAGTTTCTGAAGACAATCACCTACTGCACCTTTAATTTAAGCGCAAAATAATCACAAAAAATATGAATATCTCATAAAACATTCAATTCTGAACCATATAATGCAATTAGATTTATTTCAGTTTGCAGTTACTTGTTTTGCATGACTTATAGAGATTGCTTATGCAGCCCACGTGCTGTATTTGTGTGTATTTCTGGAAATTACCACCACAAAATCACCAAAAGCCATTTTTATTGCAAAAAATCTTTAAATAAATCGTGAAAACTAGGGAGTCTTGATTATATTTGAAAAAGCATAGATTGTATTAACATACGGGGCGTCACAGGGACGCAGTGGGTAGCACAATTGCCTCACAGCAAGAAGGTCGCTGGTTCAAGCCTCGGCTGGGTCAGTTGGCATTTTTGTGTGGAGTTTACATGTTTTTCCCGCATTCGCGTGGGTTTCCTCTGGGTGCTCTGGTTTTTCCCACAAGCCAAAAGACATGCGCTAGAGGTGAATTGGGTAAGCTAAACTGTGCATTGTGTATGTGTTTGAATGAGAGTGTATGGATGTTTCCCAGTGATGGGTTGCAGCTGGAAGCACATCCGCTGCATAAAACATATGCGGAATGAACCACAGCCACAGCGGAATGAACCACCAATTTATCCTGCATATGTTTTACAGATGTCCTTCCAGTTGCAACCCAGTACTGGGAAACAGCCATACACACTGATGGCTTGCAGATGGAAGGACATCCGCTGCATAAAACATGTGCTGGATAAGTTGGTGGTTCATTCCGCTGTGGCGACCCCAGATTAATAAAAAGACTAAGCCGAAAAGAAAAGGAATGAATGAATGAATGAGTATCAACATGCAATGAAATAAAAAACATGCCAAGAAATAGAGCGTTTTTTTTTGGAATTCTCATAAAAGCTTTTACCATCAATTTTAACCAGGCTCATCATCGCTGAATAAAACTATTTAGTATTTTTAAATCCTTTCGCACACACACACAGATGTTTGTTTTTGTGAAAAGTGGGTACATTACATAGGTTTCCATTCATTGTATACTGTCCAAACTGTATATTGTATAGCCCTAACCCCATCCTACCCCTAAACCCAACCATCACAGGAGACTGTGTGCAGCTTTACGCTCTGAAATAAACTCATTCTCTGTGATTTAGAAGCTATATGAGAAATGAGGACGTCACCACTATCCTCATATTTCACCACCTTTTTGTAATACCTGTGTCATACCTATGTCATTATACACATTTGTGTCCTGACATGTCACAAAAACACGTACACACACAAACTCACGTTGACCCGAAAACTTGCTGAAAAGTAGTTTAGTTACTTGCACATCACATTCCATTCTCTTGCCTTTGCACGTGTCATGCAGTTACCATGTTCTCTCAGGCTTTAATAATGCTGTGTCGTCATGACAACCAGTTCGAAAGATTAATTGTAATGCCACACATGCATTCAACTTCACAAGTAATTCTGTTTTAGGTTAGCTCACTTAGGTTACATATAGATGTGTTTTAATATGTTTGTTTATGCCTATGTAGTGTAGGCCTTACATGATTCTGGCTGAAATGAGAATCTTCTCATGAGGATTTTCTCACGATTCTGTAGATGTAAATTAAAGGTTAATATGAGTAGGCTATTATTATTGTTATTCTCAAACGTATGGTGAAAACAACAATAATAATATTGTGTGTAGGTTTACTGTTGGTTAAAATGCAAAATTTTGTGTAGAATGGTGGATCTGAGTAGACCTTAAATTTGTCCTGGCCGTTAATGCACAGTAAAGTGATCAGAATACAGCTATTCATAATTCTGAAGTTGAATTGTTATGTTTGAGACATAAATTCACCGGCCACTTTATTGGGTACACCTTACCAGTAGCGAGTTAGACCCCCTTTTGCCTTCAGAATTTTGGTCCATATTGACATGCATCACGCAGTTGCTGCAGATTTGTCGGCTGCACATTCATGATGCAAATCTTCTGTTCCACAACAACCCAAAGGTGCTCTATTGGATTTAGTCTGGTGACTGTGGAGGCCATTGAAGTACAGTGAACTCATTGTGATGTTCAAGAAACCAGTCTGAGATGATTCATACTTTATGACATGGTGCTTTATCCTGCTGAAAGTAGCCATCAGAAGATGGATACACTGTGGTCATAAAGGGGTCCGGGTTTATATGGTCATGAAAAACCTGGAAAAGGCATTGAATTTTGACATGGCATTTCTCCAGGCATGGAAAAGTTTTGGAAAAACTGAAAAAGTTTTGGAAAAAAACATGGAAATAAGTTAAACAAATATCTGTAACAAGTTAGTTTAACAAATATCTCTATACTTAAATTTAGTTTAGTTGTCTTTCCTGCTTTTCTGTCCATGGTCAAACACGTGCTCTCACATTATTAGTGCTGTGCGAACATTATCTAAATACATTTTACATATATATAAAGGTTCATTTAAAATCATTGATTTTTGCATGTTTTATGATATGCTGTAATAACTTTGAACATGCTTTGATTTTCTTATTATTTACCACGCGTACATAGACATTACATGAAACATTAAGTCGTGAAAATTTACTTGAAAGTCCTGAAAAAGTCATTGGATTTTAGTAGTAAAAATGTGTATGAATCCTGAGGGATGGACATGGTCAGCAAAAATACTCAGGTAGGCTGTGGCGTTTACACAATGCTCAACTACACCACCACCAGCCGGAACCATTTATACAAGGCGAGATGAATCCATGCTTATTTGCTGTTGACTCCAAATTCTGACCCGACCATCCGAATGTTGCAGCAGAAATCGGGACTCATCAGACCAGGCAACGTTTTTCCAATCTTCTATTGTATAATTTTGGTGAGCCTTTGTAATTTGTAGCCTCAGTTTCCTGTTCTTAGCTGACAGGAGTGACACCCGGTGTGGTCTTCTGCTGCTGTAGCCCATCCGCCTCAAGATTGGACGTGTTGTGCATTCAGAGATGCTCTTCTGCATACCTCAGTTGTAACGAGTGGTTATTTGAGTTACTGTTGCCTTTCTATTAGCTCCAACCAGTCTAGCCATTTTCCTCTGACCTCTGGCATCAACAAGGCATAAACCCTAAAGATGGTTGTGCATGAAAATCCCAGTAGATCAGCAGTTTCTGAAATACTCAGACCAGCCCGTCTCGCACCAACAAACATGACACGTTCAAAGTCACTAAAATCCCCTTTCTTCCACATTCTGATGCTCGGTTTGAACTGCAGCAGATCGTCTTGACCATGTCTACATGCCTAAATGCATTGAGTTGCTGCCATGTGATTGGCTGATTAGAAATTTGCATTAACGAGCAGTTGGACAGGTGTACCTAATAAAGTGAGTGTATATAAAACAATGTAAAGACATGTGCCTTCATGCTTCTCTCCGGAACTTGAAAATATAATTAGCTGAATCGCAGACATGCTGGATTAAGATCGTGTGGGTGGGTTGAATCGGGATCACAATCTTTTTTCAATTAATCGTGCACCCCTACCTACACTTGCATTGTACCTTACTGTAATTCCTGAAATATTATTAGTATGGAAATCAATATACTGGCTTTGTCACATTCTGAACACCGCGGCTTGTTTGAGCAACAACAAAAACTGCCTCGCTTGAGTTTGTAAGGACGCATTTTAGAGGAAACATCCTTTTAATCCTGTCCCTGATATTTGATTTAGAATTCATTAAAAGGACTAGAGTGGCCTGTTATTTAAGCAATGTCAGTGTTTAAACAGACCGAAGTGATCTGACGGTTCGTGTGACTGACGGACAGCGAAACTAATTACATCGCTGCAGTAAGTCTAATAATGGACGCTCAATCATCAGCCCTTCGAGACACCAGTCCACGAGATATTTCACATCCGCTTGCATAATCTTTCAGCGAAAGCCTGACCTGTGATCAGTTGCGATTACCCCATGAAGAAAACAAATCACTGCACTGAGCATTCTGAAGGCCAAGTGTTTACTCTCTATGCTCACATACTGGCTACTTTTTTTGTACACCACTGCTAAAATCTCCAGCTATGGCAGCCGTGTGAAATTCAAGACACGCTTTCCGTCTTTTTTTTTTTTGCACTCAGCAGCCAGACACCACAAGCCACGATAAAACTACTGTACACTGGCCATCTCTCGACACCAGGAATCAATCTTTCTGCTATTTTCAAGGAACATAACCTACATAAGCTGTAAAGCAGGTGTTTGAGTTTATCAGCCTTCCTACTTTATTCAGCGATATCTGGTTATATTGGAAAGAATGAAAAAAATGGTTGCGGCTCAATTGCAAATCGCAATGAAGAGCCAGTTGAAAAGCACAGGGTGAGAAAGGAAAAAAAAAATCTGAAGTCTCTTTCAATCACTCTCTCTTGCAATATGTTCTCACTGAAGAGTAATAAAACAGCACAGTCCTGATGTACCAGTTTAGAGTAATGATCTTCTCCAATATATCTTGATACTATGTACTTAGTTTTGCTTAAGATTATAGGAAGACAGTAACATACAGTGCATCCGGAAAGTTATCATATCGCTTCACTTTTTCCACATTTCTTCATGTTACAGCCTTATTCCAAAATGGATTAAATTAATTTATTTCCTCAAAAGTCTCCACACAATACCCCATAATGACAATGTGAAAAAAGATAAGTTTAAATTGTTGCAAATTTATAAAAAAGCTGAAAAATCACATGTACATCAGTATTTTTAGGCCCAATCCCAATTCTATTTTTGTACCCCTACCCCTTCCACTTCCCCTTGCCCTTGGCCCTTACAACCGAGGGTTAAGGGGAAAGGCTTCAAAACGTACCCCTAAAAATTGGGACAGCACTTCAACACCTGCACACGTCATCATTTGTCATCACGATCTCTTGCCTCATATGAGATCAGACGATTGCGACTGCTGTAATTATTCCAGTTGTGTTATTTTTTGGTGTTTATCTTCAGGAAATCACTGAAGGCATATATTATGTTATCATAACGATCTAATGTGGCAATAAGATCGTAACTATACTGTGTATTGACATAGTGGCCATATTTATCTGTAAACACACAAAAACAACATTACCATTATAGCAGACACTGTAAAAAGCTCATTCTCAGCCACTAGACTTTTCGGACAGGGTATTCGAGTGTCATCCAGTGTCAGAATGTTGTGGGACCGCTGTACAGGAGTTATTATTAGGGATTATAGATCGCAAAATTTTTTTCTTGAGTGGCCCAGCCAGAGCCCAGACCTAAATCTTATTGAACATCTTATTGAACATGGAGAGATCTGAAAATGGCTGTATACTGTCGCTTTGCACCATCCAACCTGATAGAGCTTGAGAGGTACTGCAAAGAGGAATAAGCAAAAATTCCCAAAGACAGGTGTGCCAAGCTTGTGGCATCATATTCAAAAGGACTTGAGGCTGTAATTGCACCCAAAGGTGCATCAACAAAGTATCAAGCAAAGGCTGTGAATACGTATGTACATGTGATTGTTCTGTTTTTTTATTTTCAAAAAATGTGCACAAATTTGCAAATTTCAAAAAATCCTTTTTCACATTGTCATTATGGAGTATTATGTGGAGACTTTTGAGGAAATAAATTCATTTAATCCATTTTGGTAAAAGGCTGTAAGATTTGTTACCAAAAATGATTCTATTTGCTGAAACACAGAGAACGTTGTGGCCAAATTCAGACTCAAAATCACCCCAGAGGAGATGAAAACAACCCTAACAGTACACAAGGGTTAATTGAACCATAGCCAAATGCGAACATACCATAAAATAACTTGGAATATAAATCAAGCAATACATTGTTTCCAAATGGTTTTATTTTAAAAGTGTTTAAACTTGCATTTTTCTTAATTTCTTCTGCAACCTCAAAACTCAAGGCAAAAGGAATTGATTTCAGGTCAGTTGAAAAAGCAGCTTAGAAGAGATTCACTGTCACATCTGAGACTCACTTAGGCAGTAAATGTGATGTATGTCTATTGTAAAGACTGAACCAGGTTGGCCATATGTCTGTATCACTTGTTCTGACTAAGAAGCACACTCTATGAGTCATTTGCCTCCTTGGCTTAAGGCATTAGCTAATTAGTCAGATCAAATGTTGTGCTGCATGGATGGAATGAATAATATGCAGAACTCTGCCCTTACAGGACTGAGTTTAGTAGTCCTGTTTTAAGACATAAAACATCTTGGGGTCGTTGGTGTCAGCCAGGACAAATTAGCATAACTCATTTAAGAGGAAAAGGTCTTGGGTAAATGATAACATTTGCAACTCAGGAACACATATTAAAGGTATAGTTCACCCAAAAATGAGAACTCTGTCATCCTTTACTCCACTTTTATGGAACAAAATCAATGGCAAAAGCATTGAAATTTAAAAGCTTGTCAAATAACACTAGCTGAATAAAATAATAATACATTGAATTAACAAGTGCTTGCATTTTAATGTCTTTAATTGTATATTTAAGTCCTGAAATTTAGCATAGATGTTTATTTAAGCCGTAAATATTTCAACAAAAAATATTTCAAACACATTTTCATGCTTAAATTCAATACGATGTACACTCACCGGCCACTTTATTAGGTACACCTGCCCAACTGCTCCTTAACGCAATTTTTCTGATCAGCCAATCACATTGCAGCAACTCAATGCATTTAGGCATGTAGACATGGTCAAGACAATCTGCTGCAGTTCAAACTGAGCATCAGAATGGGGAAGAAAGAGGATTTAAGTGACTTTGAACGTGTCATGGTTGTTAGTGCCAGACGGGTTTCATGCACAACCATTTCTAGGGTTTACAGAGAATGGTCTGAAAAAGAGAAAATATTGCAAATGCCTTGTTGATGCCAGAGGAAAATGGCCAGACTGGTTGGAGCTGAAAGAAAGGCAACAGTGACTCAAATAATCACTCATTACAACTGAGGTATGCAGAAAAGCATTTCTGAATGCACAACACGTCCAACCTTGAGGCAGATGGGCTACAGCAGCAGAAGATCACACCGGGTGCCACTCCTGTCAGCTAAGAACAGGAAACTGAGGCTACATTTCGCACAGGCTTACCAAATTTGGACATAGAAAATTGGAAAAACGTTGCCTGGTCTGATGAGTCTTGATTATTTCTGCAATTTTGAGAATTTGGCGTCAACTACATGAAAGCATGGATCCATCCTGCCTTGTGTCAATGGTTCAGGCTGGTGGTGGTGGTGTTATGGTGTGGGGGATATTTTCTTGGCACACTTTGGGCCTATCAGTACCAATTGTGTCAATGCCTCAGCCTATCTGAGTAATGTTGCTGACCACGCCCATCCCTTTATGACCACAGGGGGTGGGGGTGGGGGGATGAAATTACGAGAGTTTTCCAGGATAAATAACAAAACCGGAGGGTGGTGGGAGATGGGTCTGAAATACGGGGAATAAACTTACATAATTAACTTAATCAAATAAGTAATTTATTATGTAATATTATTTAAATATTTGTAGTACATTTTTTGTCAACAGTTTACAAGTTTATAGTGCAGACTGAGCATATAATAAAAAATTATATTCAATAAATAAATTTTGGGCCTGTCCATAGAGACAACCTAGCACAACACTAGCCTAGGGTGGCAGAATAGTCAAGGCCGCCCGCAATAACTCTCATCACCCCAACCGTCCTCCAACCTTCCCCATACCACTATACACCCCTTCCCCCACACGCTCTTTACTTTCGTTCGCGACAACTCACCCTCCTCCACTCCCCTCCCCTTTCGTCTCCGCGAAACGGCAGTTGAGCCCTGTATATATTCATAATATATTCATTTTTTATTTTTCATATTCATTTTTGCTGCTTGTTCAAATAACTTTTTCAAAATGAGCTGAAACAAAACAATTCTTGAGAGTTTTTTAGAGGTACAACTTAATTGTTTTATGTTCAATAAACTTAAAATTGTAAAAACCATTAAGTTATTCGATTTGCGTTGGGACGACATGAAGGGTGTCCCAGGGTAAAATGAATTTGGGGCTTTTTGAAAATTAATTTTGAAATTGAGTAAATGAATAAATTTTAAACTATTAGTATTTTTCTACGTCTAAATCATTTATTTCATCATAATGTTCAATATAGAAGCCTAGTTATTATAAAATAGCAGTTCAAATTCCCTCTGCCTGGCACGTGCATATTCGAAGAGATGTTTTCTACCACATCTTTAGTGATAACATCTGACATTTAGAGCAGAAGCCTCAGGGACACATGCATTGATCAGTAAATTAACCCTATTTAACCTCTTTGCTGAAGGCACATGCAGCTGGATGCTCAAAGCTATCCACTGTCTCTTTCTTGTTTCTCTAATGGTCAAACGGAACAGGCAATTAGAAACGCCGGTGTGCATCAGGTGCGACACCACTCACGTTGCTACGGGACAGAATGTCTGCGAGTTAACGTGAAAAATGCTATGTTATGTTATGTCTCAAAAAGTCTCAAAGTCTAATGAGCTGCTGTTTTGTTTGTAAGCCACATTTTAAGGCTTCATACTGTGTGTGTGTGTGTGTGTGTGTGTGTGTGTGTGTGTGTGT
>CAIGQZ010000253.1:5612990-5630271 GCA_903798205.1 Danio tinwini
AATGCTGAATGAGAGAGACGTATCTGTATAATTCATTTGTTCTTGATGTTTATAGTAAATGTTGTCCATAGTGAACGCCACTATAATTAATCTCTTTTTGTTAAATACATAAACTACCTAACTAAAGTCTTGTTGCCTAAGTTTTAGGAACAACAAATAATAAATTGACTTTTAGTTGATCATTTGGTATCAGAAGTGGCTTATATGGAAGGCAAAGGCCTCTAGATTACACTTATTTAACCAAAATAAAATATGATCATACCTTGATGTTGAATTATTTATTTAGGACAGTAAGGTCTGACTTTGCTTAGACAAAAGTCTTGTAACTTAACAGAAATAATGTACAGTATAGAAGATAAAGTCATGGTGCAGTGGAATAGAATAATTATTGTGGATGACTCCCATGACCTTGGACGACTTACTTCATATGAGATCAACGATCACGACTGCTGTAGTTATACCAGTTGTGTTATTTTTTTTTATTTATCTTTAGGAAATCACTGAAGGCATATATTATATTATCATAATGATATCATGTGCCAATAACATCGTAACTGTACCGTTCATTTACACCCTGGCCATGTTCAGCTCTGTAAACACACGAAAACAACATTACCATTATAGCAGACACTGTAAAAAGCTTATTCCCAGCTACTATACTTTACTGACAGGGTGTTCGAGTGTCAGAATGTTGTGGGACTGCTGTACAGGAGTTATTATTAGGGATTATAGATCGCAAAATTTAGCGTTTTTTATTTTATTTTATTTATTTATTTTTTTAAACATGGCAGTAAAACATGAATGCCGTTATGAATGTATTAAAACATGCTTGTCTGTTGTAAAAGTTCGTAATAATGACAAAAAATACAAATTCAAGCATCTCCTGACTTCCGCGTACTGCCGTTGTAGATGGTGTATTCTGGGAAATTTTCTTACCCCTTGGTTTCGAGTGTGGTCCTGAAAAATCATTTCAAGGGCTATCTAGACCATCCCTTTAGCACTACGCCTTCAAGCTGAAGAGAATTGGGACACTTCTACCCCTTCATGTAAATGCGCAAAACAAGGGGTAAGGGGAAGGGCTAAGGGGTAGAATTGGGATTGGGCCTAATGCTGCGTTCACACCAGACGCGGAAGAAGTGTCAAGTGCTAATGATTTACTTGTTAAGTCAATGCAAAGATGCAAATAAACATCCTGCTCCGCTATACGCACAAATGAGGTGGCGCGAATGACGTGATTCGCGTGAATGAAGTGGCACGAGTTGAGTGTTTTGCGAGATTGACGCGCTTAACACGTGTATTGCGTGTTTTGCAAGAAATGCTCAATTTCGAAAATCTGAACTTCAGCAGACATTCATGCCGCATTAACCAATCAGGAGCTTGCTCTTGTGGGGGCATGATTATGACGTAGCGCCTGTTGTAGGTGTCCCAGGGGAAAATCCTCCTGCCGAAACCCGACGACAGTTCATCAAAGTGGGCGCAGCTCAGTCAGAAGCACCACTGAAAGCTTCCATCATCCAGGTATAGTTTTTGGAGGAGTTTATGAACTCACAGAGCTGGGTGAACCTCTTCAAGTATCTAGTGGACTTAGACATAACGCCAAACGAATCAACGCTGTTTTTTTGCCTTCATTAAGCACATAAACACAGCTATTTTCTCAATAAAATCCATGTTAACCATTTAGCAACGAAGCTAGAGTTACCGGGCAGACAGAAGCCCTACCCATCACGCGAATCCGCATATCTTGTGAAGTGAAATTGACGCGCGAATGAAGGGAGTAAACTCAAAATGTTCACGTGTCTATTGAAGTGCAAATATCACGTTTTATCTGCGCTTGTCATGTCTGGTGTAAACACAGCATAAGAATGCTGATGTAAATTTGTGTTAAAAGGCCAAGATGTTCATTGAAAAATTTTAAGATATTTTAGATAATAAGAATAGCGACAAACAATTCTTCCAATAAATATACTATGCTATCTGCAGACAGTTGTCTATCAAAAATCATTTTGTGAAACTAATGCTTAGTTGGAGTACACACAGCTTCAAACAGGCCTCATCCAATCCCATTTTGGAGCCGAAACTGTCCATTTTATAATTAGCAATTAGCTACAAGGCCTTCATCAGAGGAGAGTAATAAAGGCATAGTCAATTATGCAGCTTCGCCTCTGGAGTACACACGGAGCGATTTTCTGCAGAGCAAAAAAAAAAACATTTAGATAAGTATGGTATGATAAGAAGAAGGGGGGTTTGACTCCCGGCGTTTATGAAGCTCGTCAGCACCGCCGTCAAAGTGACAAGTAAAAATGGCTGCACAGGACAGAGCCAGATACAGTGCAGGCAATTTTCAAAAAGAACTGCACTGATTGCCTGGCAGTTTAGTGCTTATTGGCGCAGTGCTCGGGAAATCAGAGTAGACGCAACAAAACGCTCCAATCTTCAATGCATTATTTATTTAGAACAACTACTGCAGATATGCACTTTAGAATGTTCAGATTTTTTTTTTTTTTAAGACTGACACTGAAGACTCAATCCAATAACACAACAAGCGCATTTAAATACTAACCAGAGGGGATGTTTAGCATTGAGTGAGATTTTAAACTGTAGCGCGTTTAGGGAGGAGAGAGAGAGAGAGATGTACAAGGGATCAATTTCATTCATAATAATTCTATTGTATGCATGATTTCACTTTATTAATATGTTTTTTGTGTGTATATGTGACTTTGGATTTTGTCATTTTATTTGTATGTATTCATTATTCACTTGTAACTGTAATTTAGCATTTGTTCTAATGGAGTAGGGTATATGCTGAAGGACTTTTCATTTTCAGTAACCCAGTTAAAGCACTTAACGGTATGCCGTTATAAAAGTGAAGTCGGGGTACAACGGAGCTGAGGATCCAAATGTAATTTATTAAGAGGCAGTTTATTCATCAGGCAAGCAAAAGGTCAAAACAGGGACAGACAGGAGCATGTAGATAATTCAAAAGTGTGGTCAGAGCACAGGTGAATGGTCGGGACAGGCAGCAAAACATTGTTAACAGTAAAACTAGGGATGGCTGACGTGAAACTGACGTTTCGAAACAGTGTCGAGATCCCAAAGTGCAAGGCATGATCCGAAACACCCAGGTCGCGTGACTAAGCTGATTCGAAACACCCAGGTCATTCAAAGCATCTGTCATTTCAGAAGCGTTTCAAGACCTGTCGAATCTGTGTTTGACTGATAGGGTCAGAAAAAAAACTCAAGTAGCGTGTAGAGTAACTGTGCTGCAAATGGCTCAAGTTCGAATCCCGACTTGTACACATACTCTGAAATTCGACAAATTTGCTTAAATTGTTTAAGTGTTCCATGAAGCCTTGCTTAGCCCACCACTAATAAGACAAAGCAAAGGTTAAAGACAAGACAAGCTGACAAAACACTGCTGTCACTCTGAAACAAGTTTTGGTTATGGAAAAAATTACAAAGCACTGCAGTGTTTGGGTGTTCTGTGTTTGTCTTGAGATAATTAGTCTACCGAAATGTTTATATTCCATACAAGCTGAAGCTGATCAGTCAATTCTTGTCACGTAACTCGCGGTGCGCTCACGGGAGCCTAAAAGGCACCAGCATTTACGATCTTCAGCAGTTGATCTTCTTGCACAGACATGGTGGATTCACCTGATTTGTTGACAAATGGGTTGCAGATCCATTCCTTGGCAGTTCACGGGTCCTTCACTGGGACTTTCTTTTTAGCAAAGAAATTTTCCATTACATTTGGGTTACATTTGGGCACTCAAGTGACCAAGATGTAAGCGAGAATATACTGTCATTTTTCAAAATAAAAGACTTTTCAAAATAAATGATCGTTCAGACTCATACAATAAAAAAAACTTAAATAATTAATGATTTCTTGTGCGTCCCGGTACCAATTGATCCATAGACCGGTACCAGTCCGTGGCCCGGTGGTTGAGAACCACTGGTTTACAAGACTCAACAACGATGTGTGTGTGCTGTGTTTATAGTCCATTTGATTCGTCAACTGTTTGTGTTTGCAATCAAGGGGAATCTGGGCCAGGTGTGTGAGTGAAGAGCATGATGGGATCCGTAGTTCAGTAAAGTGGCAGATTTGTAGTTCTTCAGCGATCTGCAAATGCTAGATCGCTGGTGATCGTGACAGTTTTCTATAAAAATCAATAATTTTCACTGCCTGATATACAATATAATGTGGGTCTCAGAATGTACAAGAAGCACTGCTTTATATTAAATTTTTTCCATGCCATGTATTAGGGCTGGACAATAATTCAATATCAATATATATTGCGAAATATTTTTTTTCAATAACATTGATATGAGTGTTAAACCCGTTTCCGGTATTTCGATATAAATTTGCATATATATACTTTATTATTTATATAAGATCTTATACATTGTATCACTTGTCACTGAATGACATTTAGTGCTCAGACGTCAGAAAGAGCATGATGTCACTTGCGTAATGACGTACATCACAGACACGCTGCCAGCGCTGAGCACAGCAGTTGATTTAAGCTTTGTCGCAGAAAGTTTTAGCTACAAAATGAGTGCCCTGAATACAGATGCAAATGACCAAGCTTCCACAAGTAAGAATGCAGACGAAATAGTTGATAAGAGAGAAAAGACTAATGCAGTGGTGTTGAAGTGGTTCAGCTTTTTAAGTTCAGATAAACTTATAGTTTCAGTGCTCTGCAAAATGTGTCGGAGTGTGGTGCCAACTAGCAGCGGAAACACATCAATTCTGTTCCACCATTTAAAACAGTTACTCCTTATAAAACATACTGAGAGTCAGAAGATGAGGCCACAGCAGAATGAACCGCCAACTTATCCAGCATGATTTTACGCAGCGGATGCCCTTCCAGCCGCAACCCATCTCTGGGAAACATCCACACACTCATTCACACTCATACACTATGGACAATTTAGCCTACCCAATTCACCTGTACCGCATGTCTTTGGACTGTGGGGGAAACTGGAGCACCTGGAGGAAACCCACGCGAACACAGGGAGAACATGCAAACTCCACACAGAAACGCCAACTGACCCAGCCCAGCCGAGGTTCAAACCTGTGACCCAGCAACGTTCTTGCTGTGAGGCTACAGCACTACCTACTGCGCCACTGCATCGCCAGTTTATATATATATATATATATATATAAATTAAAGCTGAGTCAAAGAGTTTTATTTATTTGATAGTTTATTTCACATTGCTTGTTTGTAAAGGCTTAATACAAATAAAAAGTGAACATAAATTTTTTTGTACTGTTTTTATTTATATAAAAAAAATGTAAGAGCCTGGAGGTATTATTGACTTTGCAAATTCAGTTTGCAAACATTTGTAGGTACATACATCCATTGTGTACGTTCTTGGCAGTTTTTTTCTGTCTTTTTAATATTGTCCATATTGATATTGGAATATATCGTATAGACCGAAATTAAGAAATATATTGTGATATAATTTTTTGCCATATCAGCCAGCCCTACCATGTATTTAAAATGTGAACATTTATTTTACCCCAATATTTTCAATGGAGTTTCTGCGCAAACCTGCTGCTCCTGACGGCGCTTGCGTTTCATCTCGTTTTACGCTTGGACAACTAAATGAATGCTTAAGTCTATATATCTGATTCTATTTTAATAACATTACAACATCGATGCTGTAAAAGGAACCGTATAACATTGAAAAAAGCCACATGAACTGTTCACCGGAATTTTATCGGTAGGGGAAAAACACTAGCTGTGCATATACCCTATTGTTTTGTCAAAGTTTATTATTATTATTATTATTATTATTATTATTATTATTATTATATAGGTAGATGCTCTAAATAAGCCTTTTGCCTCATATTATTGCACATCGTGGCTTAATACTCTTGTGCAAATAAAAAAAAAAGTATGCCACTGAAACACAGGCAGAAGTTATCAGCAGGCAACATCAGACCCCTTTAACACCACCTGCTCTCAAGAAGCATCCGGAAACACTGTTGACAGCATCTCGAATGACCTGTTTGACCTCCTCCTGTCACTGCCTCCCCTTCAGAGCACCCTTTTTACACCTTTAACACTGCGCTACGAAAGAGAGAGATAGACAAATTGAAGGAAAGAGAGAGAATGAGACGACGAGGGAATGGTACAGGTGAGAGGATGGAGAGGCTGATGTTAATCAGTCCAGCGGCAGCGGTATCTCTGGGTCCAAAAGAATCGGATGTACGGGTCTAATCACAACAGCAGGGATGGATTTAGCAAGGTGTCGGGGAGGGCGAAACAGCCACAGATTTTCCCTCACATGTGCTGACTTTAGGTGGAATTCAAGTTGAAGCACAAATTACTATTCTGCTCATTTCTGTGTGGCTGACTGAACTTTAAACAGGGTCCTATAATGCTGTATCTCTTTTTGAAATTTAGTCAGTGTGTGGAGTGTATGTTTGGGCTTAAAATAGATCCACAGAGTTGCAAACCTCAAAGTCCACTCCGAAGGGAGATGTTTTGTTTTCAGACAAAGAACTACAACGAATGGCTCATCTAAACTACAGCATTATTTTCCAGGGTTTATGAAGCGGCTTAATAAAGGTGTGGTGTGTAGAACTGACCCCCAGTGGTTGAACTATGTATAAATTCTAAATCTTTAATAAGGTTTTTTTTCACCTTGCCCCTTGCTTCTTCAGGCAGATTGATCACACCACTAAGAGTAAGCATGCCTGCCGATTAAGCCTTACATTGTAAGCTGATCAGCTAATGTTTACATTTGTAATAGATTTATAATTATGTAATTAAATTTGTAATTTCTAACAGAACTTTAAAAGGGTCCTATAATGCTTTTTTCTGAATTCTTTTTTTTTTTTTTTGGCAGTCTAAGGGCTAAATGTCTGAATCCACTTTTGCTAATTTAAGGACCAAAATATATGGTCTGTGCCCCGGCGCATGGTCGAACAGGGTTGTGTTTATTCTCTTAATGAGTTATGGGTGTGTTTTGAGCATAACGTGCATTAAATCAATCAGTCTCATCTTACATTCCCTTAAAGAGTCAGTTTTGTCGCACCATGGCGCATTGGCTAATTACATTGCAGACTTTGTACGTGGAAAAACTGAACACTTCACTAACGAGAAAAAAAAAGTTAATCAGACCATCTGCGGTGCGAGGATAAAGAACTAGCCTTTTTCATTCAGCCTCTTTACTTTCTCATTAATTTTGCTCTTTACTTTACTCCTTTACTTTCATGGATAAGGAAACGGTGGAAACTCACTCCACTTAAGACATCCATTAAATGCTAAGATTTGTTTCAAATTTTTTTCTAAATTCAGTTCTAATTTCCAAAGAATAAATAAATGAACAATAATAATGAAATGTGGTCAAAAAACTTGAACTAAAAAACTATTCTTATGCCCCATATAGTGATGCATACCCGACAGATGGACAAATCTAAACTTGTTTTTATTAAAACAAATATAAATATGCATATAATAAATAATGCTGCTACTAATAATAACATTATACAAATGCAAATTGTCATGAATAAACTGAAAAAGCCTAGAGCTGAAGAAGGCATGGAGGCAGTGGTTTTTATATTTATGTAAAAAATTATAGTTTTTGGAACATTTTAATACTTTAATTTAATTGTAAATGTAAATTTTAATGTAAAGATATTTGTGTATTGCTAAACATCCTGTGTGTATTAAGCAAAGTGTAAGCATTTTGGACCTGCATGGGCACATAACTAAAGCACTCTGTGCTGGACTTTAGAGCAGCTTTCAGTTGGTCAATAGCACTGTCTATTTCAGTTCCTCAAAATAGCAACGCGCCAAAAATGTGCCTTAACACATCTCCTTTATAGACCGTCACACCAATGAGTCCACAAAGTAGCACAAATGGATTTGCTATTGAAACAATGTGTGTAACAAAATTAGGGTTGCGCTGGTCTGAAAATAGCAACAAATCGCACCTAACACGCATTGCGCCTTATTGCACCGGGTGTATGATAGAGCCCATAATCACTGCCCTTTTCTCTTTCTGTAGAGAAATGTTTCAAATGTCTTACATCATATTTAAGATCTTGCTTAAAACACTGAACAGCTGCATTACTTAGAAGTAGTAGAAAGGGAACAATCCTCAAAACTGAACCTTTTAGTGGAAACTTAAAAAAAAAGAGCTCACCATCTGCTTAGAGGTTTCATAGCTGAGAACCGAGCTTAGCAGGTGCCCTACTGGCCTTTTGGACTTTTCACTAAAAGGTCCAGAGAGGATTATTTAACCGTGTGAGTAAGAATGAAAATGAGTATGAATAGAAACCTTTCTTAGTCACTCAGCTGGCCTGAATGTAACAATAACTTATCAGCGCCATTGCTCGATCGATGTAGCCTTTCAAGCAAGAGTGTGTCCTTCACTTCCACTGCCAGACACGGCGGTACTTGACGGAAAATACAGTACCAGGATGAAGACTGTAGACGTGCTCAATGTATAAATAGATCATAAAATTGGTCTATTGGTCAAAAGTTGTAGGTGGAATTAACAGGACTTGTAGTGAAACCACCTCTTCTTTCCTCTAGCTAGTAATCGGGCTTAATGTCTCCACCTCAGCTTTCTATTCTTTGTAATCTGGCTTTACATTTGGAATCCGGCTTTGTTACCTGCAACTCGCTGATACATGTGTAATCCCAATCATGCCACTTATCTACTCAGGGTGTCGTAATCTGGAATCCTACACCTGCGATATTGGCTGTGTGACTGCTAAGAGCTAGTCTGTAGTGTGCTATCATTACCATCTGCTTCTATCGACTTCAGGAAGGAAGTTGAGTCATTGGATGAGATGCTAAGGCTGGATGAGTTGCCTGCTGCGCTATAAAACCATTGATTTCCAACCAATGTGCACCAGTATACACTATGTAGCCAAAAAGCTTGTGACGTCCGCCCTTACATGCACATGAACTTTGATGACATCGACTATCTTAACGCGATGTCATCCAAAGTAAAAACCCTGGCTGCGTCCGAAATCGCCTACTACTCGATTAGATACTGCATTTGAAACTTACCTCATATCCGATTACATAATTACTCAATGGAATTATCAATAGAAAACTCGATTACTAAATTGAACAGTAGCTACAGCCCTATTGTGATGTATACAGGGAGTGCAGAATTATTAGGCAAATGAGTATTGTGACCACATCTTCCTCTTTATGCATGTTGTCTTACTCCAAGCTGTATAGGCTCGAAAGCCTACTACCAATTAAGCATATTAGGTGATGTGCATCTCTGTAATGAGAAGGGGTGTGGTCTAATGACATAACACCCTATATCAGGTGTGCATAATTATTAGGCAACTATCTTTCCTTTGGCAAAATGGGTCAAAAGAAGGACTTGGCAGGCTCCGAAAAGTGCAAGTGAGATATCTTGCAGAGGGATGCAGCACTCTTAAAATTGCCAAGCTTCTGAAGCGTGATCATCGAACAATCAAGCGTTTCATTCAAAATAGTAAACAGGGTCGCAAGAAGCGTGTGGAAAACCAAGGAGCAAAATAACTGCCCATGAACTGAGAAAAGTCAAGCGTGCAGCTGCCAAGATGCCTTTTTTCCACCAGTTTTGCCATATTTCAGAGCTGCAACATCACTGGAGTGCCCAAAAGCACAAGGTGTGCAATACTCAGAGACATGGCCAAGGTAAGAAAGGCTGAAAAACGACCAGCACTGAACAAGACACACAAGCTGAAACGTCAAGACTGGGCCAAGAAATATCTCAAGACTGATTTTTCTAAGGTTTTATGGACTGATGAAATGAGAGTGAGTCTTGATGGGCCAGATGGATGGGCCTGTGGCTGGATCGGTAAAGGGCAGAGAGCTCCAGTCCGATTCAGACGCCAGCAAGGTGGAGGTGGAGTACTGGTTTGGGCTGGTATCATCAAAGATGAGCTTGTAGGGCCTTTTCGGGTTGAGGATGGAGTCAAGCTCAACTTCCAGTCCTACTGCCAGTTTCTGGAAGACACCTTCTACAAGCAGTGGTACAGGAAGAAGTCTGCGTCCTTCAACAAAAACATGATTTTCATGCAGGACAATGCTCCATCACACGCGTCCAAGTACTCCACAGCGTAGCTAGCAAGAAAGGGTCTAAAAGAAGACAAACTATTGACATGGCCTCCTTGTTTACCTGATCTGAACCCCATAGAGAACCTGTGGTCCATCATCAAATGTGAGATTTACAAGGAGGGAAAACAGTACACCTCTCTGAACAGTGTCTGGGAGGCTGTGGTTGCTGCTGCATGCAATGTTGATGGTGAACAGATCAAAACACTGACAGAATCCATGGATGGCAGGCTTTTGAGTGTCAAGAAATGTAATGTGAGTGCAAAGAAAGGTGGCTATATTGGTCACTGATTTGTTTTTGTTTTGTTTTTGAGTGTCAGAAATGTATATTTGTGAATGTTGAGATGTTATATTGGTTTCACTGGTGAAAATAAATCATTGAAATGGGTATATATTTGTTTTTTGTTAAGTTGCCTAATAATTATGCACAGTAATAGTCACCTGCACACACAGATATCCTCCTAAAATAGCTCAAACTAAAAATAAACTAAAAACTACTTCCAAAATTATTCAGCTTTGATATTAATGATTTTTTTGGGTTCATTGAGAACATGGTTGTTGTTCAATAATAAAATTATTCCTCAAAAATACAACGTGCCTAATAATTTAGCACTCCTTGTATTTCCATCTAGTTTTCGATTTAATGTGACCTATTGACCTCTCGTCAGCATATCTTCCTCTGCAGTCTGTTTATGTTCCTATGTTCCTATGCAACACCACAGCTTTGATTTCCAGGAACTGATAAATGAATGCTCCGAGTGCACTTTATGTCAGCTTAGATAAAATCGTCAGCCAAACGCATGAATGTAATTACAATTAATCTGTTTTCTCTCCCAATTAATGTACTGTATCGCTCTAATAATGCCCATATATTTACCTAACTGCAGGTTCAATTACAAGCCGCGTGGAGTCGTTTGCAGTTGTAATAACCCGCATTTTCAATAAGAGGAACAGAAAGGCAAATGATCTTAATCTATTTTGTTTTTCATGGCCGTTTTGTGCGCCAAAGCTCGACTTTAAAGGACATCTGTGTGGTATAATTGCAGCAACAATGATTAAATGCTCAGCTGGCATTTTGCAGCAATATTTGACTGTTTTGGCAAATTGAATCCTCGCAGGAAGCAAAAGGCAGGGCATTATTGCTAGGTGGGAGGTTGAACGCTTTTCGTTCTTGTCTAAATTTAGTCTCATCAGCCTCCTCCCGACTTTGCGTAAATGAGGGAGGACGCTCGTTTGGAAACTTGAAAACGGGGGGCTCCCACTCAAAAATTGTAATCATCCCTTCACCTTAGGGACTGTTAATTATTTGGGTGGAGAATCCCGCCGGAGGAGCGCTTTCTAGAAATAAAGAAGCAAAATAACAAGTTGGACATGCTTTAATGCCGTCCATAAACGCTTTTAGCACTATCAGAAATGAGCTATATTGTCTAATCATGTCATCATTTACGATAGGGGGGTTGAAACATCTCGTTATTTTCCTGGAGGGGGGGAGTTAATTAAAGAAAAGGATGTCCTTGGCACCCTGGTGGTTGTCGTTCCCACAACCACTAATTGCCTCTGAATGTAAATATTTAATGTTGAACAGCTCATGAAATGGTATGACAACAACAATGTTGAACACGGCGTCACGGCCTCCAGTGCTTCACACTGTCTGTTCTTTGTCTCTGCGAATCTTTGAATACCGCTCTTTCAAAGTGTTCCCCGTGCCCCCCTGCTAACCTTATTTTTCTTCATTTTCTGTGTTTTGTTTCATGCTACTCTGATTTTGGGATTCACTTATGAGGTGCAGGGAACGTGAACAAGATGACTGAGGAATGGTAAAAGTTATTGCTTGCCATCTTCAGGATATTTTTGGAGGCGATTCATCTGTTCAGAGTGCATTAGTCCATTGTTTCTTGATTGGAAAAGGACATTTTTTAATGTATTTGCGATATGATTTCAGTGAGGGCAGCACAGTGGTTCAGCCTCACAGCAAGAAGGTCACTGGTTTGAGTCACGGCTGGGCCAGGTGGCATTTCTGTGTGTAGTTAATAATAAGCTAAATTTGCCATAGCGTATGAGTATGTGGTGGCAAGGTGGCTCAGTGGTAAGCACGGTCACCTCATAGCAAGAAGGTGGCTGATTCAAGTCCAAACTGGGCCAGTTGGCATTTCTGTTTGCATGTTCTCCCCATGTGTGTGAATGTGAGATTGCATTGGTGTTTTCCAGTACTAAGTTGCGGCTGGAAGGGCATCCGCTGCGTAAAACATATGCCGGAATAGTTGGTGGTTCATCCCGCTGTGGCGACCCCTGATAAATAAGGGACTAAGCTGAAGGAAAATGAATGTATGAGCGTGTGTGTGTGTGTGTAAATTGAAAGAATGTATGGGTGCTGGGTTGTAGCTGGAAGGGCATTCGCTACGTAAAACATATGGCTGAATAGTTGGTGGTTTATTCTGCTGTGGCGACCCTTGATAAATAAGGGACTAAGTCGAAGGAAGATAAATAGATGGATGGATGAGTGTGTGTGTGTGTGTGTGTGTGTGTGTGTGTGTGTGAATTGGGAGAATGTATGGGTGCTGGGTTGTGGCTGGAAGGGCATTCGATGCATAAAACATATGCCGGAATTGTTGGTGGTTCATTCCGCTGTGGCGATAAATAAGAGAGATGAATGGATGAATGTATGAGTGTGTGTATGGGTGCTGGGTTATGGCTGGAAGGGCATTCGCTAGGTAAACCTATTTGCATTGATCTCTTATAACAAAATCACATGACCTTTTTTAATGCACATACTGGAATTTGTTCGGTAAAAGTGTTTCCATCGTAGTTTATGCACATTTTTTCTTATCAAATAAAAAGTTTATCCTACTCAGTTATGTGCATGTTTTTATGCACATTTTCAAAATGTATGTGCATCTTTCCATCAACCATTTTTTATGTGCATATCCAAAATAGGTGAATGGAAATGTACAGTAGCTATTGTCACTTGCAAAAATGCTAATCAATTTAGTGTCAATTGACTACCTTCAAGTCAAAACTATTGGCATGATAAAAATCGATTACAGCGACTCTAATTGCTTTTTGACTTCACAGTGTTTTGTTGATTTATAAAGCAGTCTAAGGTAAACAGAGTTGAAAACCCCATTGCATAAAGTACCATTTCTGTCAGCGAGCTATAAAAACATAAAAAACATGAATCGATTTGATGTCAATTGAATTTGACTTTGAGGTCAAAATGACATCAAATTGACATTTTGGTCCGTTTGCACTATGTGGTACAGTATGGTACGGTTTGGTATGCTTTAATGGCCATTTTCACTGTCAAAAGGTACCAAAAAACGAACCATACCGTACCACTTTCTGGGTCCCCTTTGCAAAGGGTACCTAGCACAACAAAATGGTAACAAAAGGCAGAGCTAGACATGCAGCTGAATGCTATTGGTTTACAGAGAAACGTCACTCGTGCATACACAAGCAGAAGAATGAAAACAAAGGAACCGCCATTTTTAAATACACAGCCGAGACATTACATTGTAATACTATATACATATAATTACAAGCCATGCTCTACCTGAGCTCAAACAAACCTTGTTGTTGTCTTGATGTACAGCCACAAAGCCAAGAAGAACAAAACCTGCTGTGTCCTGTTTTTGTTTTACAAGGCCGTCTAAAACCGGGAGCGGTTTCACTTTCTCCAGGGAGCTCGAAATGGTGTCTATATTTAAAATAATGAACTTCTTAAGCTGATGATAATAATGTGCACGTGATTATTGAAGTGCTTCTGACATCCTTTCAGAAACGGACAAAGGCGAGAGTGAATCGCGAAAAAACAAAGGAGAAGCTTGAAAAACAAAGGAGCAAATGATTCTTTCAGCAACCTAAACCATTATCATCACCTTTTGGATTATTATGAACTCGGAATGACTGAATTACTCTCTAACAGAGGTTACATGTGCTGAAGATTAAAGATACAGATGAGAGGTTACTGTGGGCTATGTCGTGTGTTGTTTTTGAACCCAAATAAGGCCTGAATGTATGCTGTGTGTAGTTTTTCTGTAATTGGTAACATATCGGAGACTGTAAGGGTCTGTATGTGTTCATATATGCTGCATTTATTTATTTATTTTATATAATTGCAGACGTTACAGGAGGCTATTTTGCAACTTTGATCTGCAGTTATAATCAAATCATGTTCATAGAAAACTTAGTAATGAACATTTATACACAAGTATTTCTGTGTATAAAGCATCTGTTTTGTGAGAAGGGCTTTTCATACACTATGTGAACGACCCGTACAGCCTTACTTTGGGCGAGATTTCCTAGAGGGAGAAACTTTCTGCCGTACACCACGCCCACCAAAAGGGTACCATTGGTACCCTTAAGGCAGTGGAAACACAAGCTTGATAAAGGTGACCCATACTGTACCAGTCAGTGGAAACTGCCATTAATGTTATGTATTGCACTGTAACAAATGCTGGCTTCCACACGATTCCTTCATGTTGTCCCAACACAAAATGATTAACTTAATTGTCATGTCATTTTCATCCATTTATCCGGAGCCGGGTCGCTGGGGCAGAAGTCTTAGGAGAGAACTCCAGACTTTCTTCTCCCCAGACACTTTCTCCAACTCCTCTGGGGGATCTTGAGGTGTTCCCAGGCCAGCCGAGAGACATAGTCCCTCAAGCGTGTCTTGGGTCTTCCCCAAGGCCTCCTCCTGGTGTGACATGCCTGGAACACCTCCCTAGGTAGGCGTCCAGGAGGCATTCGAAACAGATGCTCGAGCCACCTCAACTGACTTCTCTCGATGTGGAAGAGCAGCGGCTTTACTCCGAGCTCCTTCCAGGTGACAGAGATCCTCACCCTACCTATAAGGGTGCGCCCTGCCACCCTGCGAAGAAAACTCATTTCGTCCACTTGTATCTGAGGTCTTGATTGAGAGTAGGAATGTAGATTGACTGGTAAATCGAGAGCTTTGCCTTTCTGCTCAGCCCCTTCTTTACCACAACGGATGCGCCTGTCAATCTCACGGTCCATTCTTCCCTCACTTGTGAACAAAACCCCAAGATACTTGAACTCCTTCACCTGGGGTAAGGACTTTCCTTCAGCCTGGAGGTTTAGGTAGATTGAACATAAAACAATTAAGTTGTCCCAAAAACCCTGAAGAATTGTGTTGATTCAACGCATTTTAAATAAGTAGTTTGAACAAGCAGCAAAAATAATGTTTTGAGTGTAGCCGCATGATAAAGCATAAGCTTTTCCATCTGCTATTCGCAAGCTACTAAAAAGTCTTTTTTGGTGCCAAGATGCTTTGTTGAAAATTAAGACGAATGAAGGGCTCTGACCTTGCGGAGCTTTTGATCGAAGCCGAAGATAGCACTTAGGACCATGCTTTTAGGGCTTTTGGGAGCACAAGCACCAAGAGACTCGAACAAATGTGGAAACGGGTGATTAATGTCATGTATTACACTGTAACAAATGCTGGTTGTCCCAACATAAATTGATTAACTTAATTGTCATGTCATGCCATTTTCGTCTGCTTATCCTGGGCAGGGTCGCAGGGGCAGCAGTCTTAGGAGAGAACTCCAGACTTCCTTCTCCCCAGACACTTCCTCCAGCTCCTCCGGGAGGATCCCAAGCCATTCCCAGGCCAGCCGAGAGACATAGTCCCTCCAGCAAGTCCTAGGTCTTCTCCGAGACCTCCTCCCGGTGTGACATGCCTGGAATACCTACCTAGGTAGGCGTCCAGGATGCATCCGAAACAGATGCCCGAGCCACCTCAGCTGACTTCTGTCAATGTGGGGGAGCAGCAGCTCTACTCCGAGCTTCTCCCGCATGACAGAGATCCTAACTCTATTCATAAGGGTGCGCCCTGCCCCCCTGCGAAGGAAACTCATTTCGGCAGCTTGTATCTGAGATCTTGTCCTTTCGGTCATGACCCAAAGCTCATGACCATAGATGAGAGTAGGAACGTTGATTGACCGGTAAATCGAGAGCTTTGCCTTTCGGCTCAGCTCCGTCTTTACCACAACGGACCGGTACATTGACTGCCTCCGCTGCATCAATCCGCCTGTCAATCTCACGTTCCATTCTTCCCTCACTCGTGAACAAAACCCCAAGATACTTGAACTCCTTTACTTGGGGTAAGGACTTTCCTTCAGCCTGGAGGTTTAAGTAGATTGAACATAAAACACTTAAGTTGTCCCAAAATCCCTGAAACATTGTGTTGATTCAACGCATTTTAAATAAGTAGTTTGAACAAGCAGCAAAAATAATGTTTTGAGTGTAGTCGCGTGATAAAGCATAAGCTTTTCCACCTGCTATTCGCAAGCTACTAAAAAGTCTTTTTCGCTGCCAAGATGATTTGTTGAAAATTAAGATGAATGAAGGGCTCTGACCTTGCAGAGCTTTTGATCGAAGCCGAAGATAGCACTTAAGACCATGCTTTTAGTGCTTTTGGGAGCACAAGCACCAAGAGACTCGAACAAATGTACAAATATAGTCAGATACTAAAAAAGACGAGACCACTGAAAATATTCCAGGCAGACGCTGCTCCCATGCTGTCAAATCCAATATCATAATTCTCACATTACGCCTCAAAAAAAGCGCTGTCCTGCGGTTTGATTCGGATTTACTTTGGTACATCCACTCCAAAGCCAACTGGCTCCGATCCTTCTCCACGGGCTGATAGATGATGAAGAAGAAAAAATATTTGTTAAAACAGTGTTCCTAATACGCCTGTCACTCCGACTGGAATGCATCTGTCTGTGTTTGGGACATTAGCGTGGCTCATCCTGTGAGGTTGAGGCAAATAAAAAGGTTTGTTTGCCTCAGAGGCAGCGCTGAAATGGCATCTGTGCTGTAATTATGGGATAATCCGCTCATTTAGCCGCAGACGGAGGATATATTTTGCTCTTTTTGTGATGGCTGAGGTGTGTGCGTGTTTGTGTAATAGTGTATTACAGTACACTGCAGCATAATAAACATTAAACATTAGCTAGATGAACAGCTTGAGATGTTTAGATGTGTGGCGTCTGGACAGAGGGATGATGATATGGACAAAAAGGGCTGTGTTGTGTTCTGTATATTGCATTGGCCCTTTATTATTAAGAATGTCTGTATATTCTACTTACGCCACTTGATTATTAATATTTTACATCTTTAATACACTGATTTGGTCTTCATGCTAAGATTTTAGTGAACAGAAAGTAAACAGAGGGATGTCT
>CAIGQZ010000253.1:5630281-5643366 GCA_903798205.1 Danio tinwini
CTTCATGCTAAGATTTTAGTGAACAGAAAGTAAACAGAGGGATGTCTGATTTTGAAATTAGCATTATCAATTAAAAAAAACAGCTAAGGTACTATAGTTACCAAAGCTACTAAATCTACTTTAGCTACTAAAGCTAGCTACTATAAGCTACTATAGCTACTAAAACTTAGATTTTAGTGAACAGAAAATAAACAGAGGGATGTCTGATTAAGAAGACATAAATAGATTTTGATAGTAGCAGTAGCAATGTTGACAGCTAAGCTACTTATTATTATTATTATAGCTAAGCTACTTAATTATTATTATTTTACATTTTTAATACACTGATTTGGTCTTTATGCTAAGATTTCAGCAAACAGAAAGTAAACAGAGGGATATGTCTAAGACATAGATAGATTTTGATATTAGTGTTATCAATGTTGAAAAACGAATAAGCTACTATATCTACCTTAAGCTACTATACTAAGGCTAGCTACTATAAGCTATAGCTACTAAAGCGAAGACTATAGCTAAAGAAGCTAAGCTGCTAAGATTTTAGTGAAATGAAAGTAACCAGATCAGCAAGACATATTGATAATAGTTGAATTTAGCCTTTTAGCATTATCAGTGTTGAGTTTAGCTTACCCAATTCACCTGTAGCGCATGTCTTTGGACTTGTGGGGGAAACCGGAGCAAAAAATGTGATAGAAAAAAATGTGTGCGAATGGACAAACCAGCAGGCTGAGCACACTGTAAAAGATCTGAAATGTTGTTTTGGTCGTTCTAAAACGCCGTAATCATTTCAATATTAGTGTTATTATATTATTAATTACCTCCAGAATCAAGAGCGTCTGTGCTTTGCGTCTCACGCCTTCAAATGCCACTGCCAGTTCACTGCGTGTCAGGATTGCCTTCTGACGTGCAAGTAATTTATTAAATGAAGAAAAGATTCACGCAGCTTCTATACCACAGCAAATTCCCTTTTTACTGTTGATATTTGGCACCAGTTAATCAGGAACTGATGATTTTGTTCTCTTTGTCTCATTTGATGATAACGCTGCTTTATTCGGACGTCTTTTATGCGATAATTCCGTTTTGCGCATAAGGTTAATTTACATTTTTGGATGGAACATAGCTATTGACATCCAACAAAATGAGGTCTCATGAAAAACAGTGCTACAAGGTACACTTGTAAAAATGTTAGGCATTAACATATTCTGCTTAGGAAAAAAGGGATTCAATTGGAATGCAATTATACCATTCCAAACATAGCCCTTGATTTTTGCTTAACTTGGCTGATGCCCACTCCACTCTGTCCATGTGTTGCATCACCCACTTAAGCTATTAAAAGCTTTCTCTCTGACCATTTTGGTTTGAAAGCGGCACAAACATGCCACTTTTAAACATAATGCCTGTTTTTATTTACTGCCCTTCACAAACACAGAAATACATTCTCATCCACACATCAAAAGGAGATTGAGGTTTGTGTGTTTTTCCCCTGTGCTATAATATCAGCCATACACTAGATGCTGAGGGTATGAGGTGATAAAATATTCAGCACCTTTTGCGAAAGTGTATACTGCCATTTATTAGCACTTGAAAACATATTTGCAGGATTCTCAGTGACTCACTGAGTCTGTGTTGTTAACTGGAAACGGAAAATCAAATCTTTAAAACTTTGATGGATGACTCGGAACGGTTATTTGGACAGATAAAATATTAAGGTATCTGCTCTGTTGTTTTTCCGCACTTGAAACATTGACTCACATAATAATTGTAGGATGCTCTATAGCCTACTGAACACAAGCTGAACATAAGGACAATTTCAGTATTTTGTTGTACTTCTGACTGAAACATTGAGTAGGGGGAAGGGCTTTCTTTTTGCGCATCATGCGCTTTTTAGCAAACAAACGGTAGGGCTAAAAATATTGCGACTGAATCTGTCAAACTGGCATCATCAGAGATGAACCTCCCCTCCAAATGTGGAAGAAAATTGTCAGATTACCAAAACAAACATCTTTTTTCTGGTTTACTTGTTTCGATTCTCAGACCTTTTGTTGTTTCCCCCTGTCTGTTCAATTCAATTCATTTTTATTGCTCTAGCGCTTTTACAATGTAGATTGTGTTAAAGCAGCTTCACACAGAAGATTATAGTGAATTGAAATTGTCAGTTCAGATTTCAGAGTTTGAGTTCCGTTCAGTTTAGTTCAGTTTCAGTTCACTGGTATAATATTCACTTCATTGATGCGTAGCTCTACAAGTCCTGAACCATGCAAGCCAGTGGCGACAACGGCGAGGAAAAAATGTCACCAATTGACAAAAGTGAAGGATAAAAAATCTAGAGAGAAACAAGGCTCAGTTGGACACGACCATTTCTCCTATGGCCAAATGTCTGGCCGGAGGCTTGAGACCGCAGGACGTCAGCGAAGACTCGACTGTCCCTGGAGTCTCACAGGAATTAGTTTCATGCTCTTTACTCCTCCATGGCCACCACAGCAGCTGCTCAGGATACAGCCTGGTCCGGGATTATGGAAACCTTGGGATCATCTCTTCACAGGTCTTGGATCACATCAGTGGCGCTGCAAAATCTCCGGGAGCCTCGGGATGAATATCCCAAGGTGGAAATAGAGAATAAAGAGAATAATTAGCTTAGCTGCTGTTTATAGTGTGTATAAATAAGATGCAAAAACCTGCATGGAGCACATTCTATCTTATATGGTTGTTTGCACCCTGCCTTGACCTCTGCCTGCCTGGCCATCCTTTATAATAAAGCTGCAAGTGGATTGAAAGTTTATACTTGTAACGAAGGTTGGTCGACATCTTTACAAGTATAAACTTTTAATTCGATAAAAAATAAATATGCATGAACTACGATGGAAACACATTTACTCCATAAATTCTAGCATAAACGTCAAAAAAGTCAAAAATTCCTAAAACGTAGTCCAATATACATATTTGGAGATCACGAATTATGTAGCCAGAAGTACGTATGGGTGCATTTCGTCTTTAAAATGCACGCAGTATGACGCCGTTCCCTTTTGTGCTTACCAACTGACCACTTACCTCTATATGGACGGTTTTTCCACTGTTACCAGTTTGTCGCGTAGCTCGCCACGTACGTTGACAGATATGTGACTAGAGCAGAGTTAACTGGACCGACGGGGTTCAAGTCAAAGAATGGTTCCAAAAAGCAGGTGAGACAAAAAACAAAAGCCCAAAAAAAGGGAAGTGGGTGCGCGCTGGTTAAACGGTGCTTTTGAAAACACCATTGGTCAATCAGTCAGTCATGGTTTTACTTCAAATACTATAGTTAAACTGTTACATTTGGTAGTTACTATGGTTTTACTTTAAAACCTATGCTTATTTTTGTAGTTACTGTAGTTTTACTTCAAATACCATAGTAAAACTGTTTCAGTTTTAGTTGCTATGGTTTTACTTTAAATGCCATTGTGAAGCATTGCTTTGTTTTATAGTTACTATGATTTTACTTCAAATACCATAGGAAAACTAAGGTCTTTTCTTTTTTTTGGATTGCTTTTGAAGATACTGTCGGTTGGGTTTAGGTAAGGAGGTGGGCGCAGATCAAACGGTGCTTTTGAAAACAGTATTTGTTGGGTTTAGGGAAGGAGGAGGGGTGGGTCAGTTGATCGGTCAGTCAGTCAACAGTGGCTTCTGGTGGATTAACAGAACAGCGGGCACGAATAGCACTTTTGAGATCTCAAAAAGTGTACACAGGCCCTCTGGTGAATTCGCGAAAACAAAAACTCCAAATACTTGGCACTCTCCAGAAATGTGTATAGGGGTACATATTCTAGCATGAATGTCAAAAAAGTCCCACATAGGCTCATTTCTAAAACGTGACTCTATATACACTTCTGAAGATCGCAAATTATGTAGCCAGAAGTACGTATGGCTGCATTTCGTCTTTAAAATGCACGCAACGGGGCGGTATGACGCCGTTCCTTTTCGCGATTACCAACTGACCACTTACCTCTATATGGACGGCTTTTCCACTGTTAACTGTTTGTCCAGTAGCTCGCCGCATACGTTGACGGACTTGTGACAGAGCGGAGTTGACTGCATCAATGGGGTTCGAGTCAAAGAATGATTCCAAAAACAGGTAAGACAAAAACAAAAGCCCCCCAAAAAATCTGTCTGCCGCGAAGGCTTTTCTTTTTCTGGATTGCTTTTGAAGATACTGTCGATTGGGTTTAGGGAAGTGGGTGGTCGCTGGTCAAACGGTTCTTTTGAAAACACTATTGGTCAATCAGTCAATCATGGTTTTACTTCAAATAATATAGTAAAACTGTTACATTTTGTAGTTACTATGGTTTTACTTAAAAAACTATGCTTATTTTTGTAGTTATTATAGTTTTACTTCAAATACTATAGTAAAACTGTTTCATTTTTTAGTTTCTATGATTTTACTTCAAATACCATAGTAAAACTAAGAGCTTTTCTTTTTCTGGATTGCTTTTGAAGATACTGTCGGTTGGGTTTAGGTAAGGAGGTGGGCGCTGAGTAAACTGTGCTTTTGAAAACGATATTGGTTGGGTTTAGAGAAGGATGGGGGTGGGTCAGTCGATCGGTCAGACAGTCAGTCAGTCAGTCAGCAGTGGCATCTGGTGGATTAACACGAGAACAGCAGGAATGGCACTTTTGAGTTCTCAAAAAGTGTACACAGCGCCCTCTGGTGGATTCACAAAAACTGCAAAAAACCTCCATAACTCCTGGGATGTATTTGGCGCTCTCCAGACATGTGTATAGGAGTACATATTCAGAATGAAGCTGAGTTGAAAAAGTGTGTTTTTGTTTTATTAAAGCATGTGATAACAAAATGACAATTTTTTTTATATATTTAACGCCAGTTTATCAAGAATTGACTATTTTGTTCTTTTTGAGCCATTGGATGAAAACAATGCTATATTCTAGTTTTGGATGGAAACATATCTAATGTGCGCTAGTAAAAATACAACATTTTGATTTCATTTTAATATGGCTGCTTTTGTAAAGGTTTTCTGGCAGGAAGTAATTCTTTTTGACTTCCGCAAGCATGGAAATGAGCGCAGACCTTTTAAATAAGAAATGTTCAGGTCACCATTGACCAAAACAGGACTGAAATATGCTGCTAGCACATGAATAACACACCATGCGTGATAGGCTACTTCACATATGCTACTCACAGATAAAGCAATCTCAGAAGAGGTGTCTGTGTGGGAAATGGCCACACATACAAAATGAAACAATAAATGAATTACCAGGGAAATCAAAAATGTACAAAAATAGATCCAGTTACAACCCAGTCCGTCAAAAAACCCCCCAAAAAAATGACGTATAATGATTATTTGCAGCGCAACCTTGGCACATGCCACATGCTGCGACGTATAAAACAATTCACCCCAAGAAAACCCACAACAGACTAAAAGAGAAGGCGAGACAATTGAATGCAGCCAAAAGAAACAGACTCAGAAATGGACAAAAAGGAGAAGCCCGAAAGATTGAATGCTTGACGAATGCAGCATAATAGAGCTGAATAGACTGCAGTCTGTTGTGTATGTGTATGTGTGTGTGTGTGTGTGTGTGTGTGTGTGTGTGTGTTTGTGTGTGTACTGTATGCATGCGGCGCACAAAACAGAGACACAAGTCAAGCTAAAGATCAAGAGCCTCATCCCTAAAGCCGCCGTCAATCCTGGACTGCCTGTGTTTGAGTTTGTCAACAGCTTGATTTGTATTGGCCTTCCCGGCTCCGTGAAGTAAATGTTTATCTTTCCTGCCAATAAGGCCCTTTGAATGCATTCAAATTGAAGCCTGAATGGAACCAAAATGAAGCGAGCGGACAAAAAAGGGAGGAGAGGACAGAAGAAAGACAGCCGGGATGAGATGGCATGCTAGAGAAAGCAGAAATAGCATGGAGAGGAAGATGAAAGTAAATTGAGGGAGATATCTATGAAAATTTACCACGGTTTTACTATAGTAAAACTGTAGTTTGCCTTTCGTATAGTAAAAGTGTAGCATTAGTACTGCAGTAAAGCTATAGTAATCATAACTGTAGGAAATGCAGAACCATGCGTTACATTTAACAAAAGTTATGCAATAATGTCAACAAAAAACTTTATTTTACTATGGATTTTTGGCAAATACTATAGTAAAACTGTATAATTCTTTTAGTTATTATGGTTTTACTTCAAATGCCATAGTAAAACAATGGGTTTTTTTGTAGTTACTATAGTTTTACTTCAAATACTATAGTTAATCTGTTTCATGTTGTACTTACTATGGTTTTACTTAAAATAACATAGTAAAACTATGGTTCATTTTGTAGTGATTATGGTTTTACTTTAGATACCATAGTAAAGCCATGCTTCATTTTATAGTTACTATGGTTTTACTTTAAATGCCATAGTAAAACTATGCTTCGTTTTGTAGTTACTATCTTTTTACTTCAAATACTATAGTAAATGGTTAAATTTTGTAGTTACTATGGTTTTACTTCAAATACTATAGTAAAACTGTTTCATTTTGTAATTACTATCTTTTTACTTCAAATACTATAGTAAAGCTATGCTTCATTTTGTAATTACTATGATGCCTCATTTAATAGTTACTATGGTTTTACTTCAAATACTATAGTAAAACTATGTTTCATTTAGTGGTTACTATGGTTTTACTTCAAGTACTATAGTAAAACTGTTTCATTTTGTAATTACTATCTTTTTATTTCAAATACCATAGTAAAACTATGCTTCATTTTGTAATTACTATGATGCTTAATTTAATAGTTACTATGGTTTTACTTGAAATACTACAGTAAAACGGTTTAATTTTGTAATTACTATGATGCTTAATTTAATAGTTACTATGGTTTTACTTGAAATACTACAGTAAAACGGTTTAATTTTGTAATTACTATCTTTTTACTTCAAATACCATAGTAATGCTATGCTTCATTTTGCAATTACTATGATGCTTAATTTAATAGTTACTATGGTTTTACTTTAAATACTATAATTAAACTATGTTTCATTTTGTGGTTACTATGGTTTTTCTTCAAATACTATAGTAAAACTATGCTACATTTTGTAGTTACTATGGTTTTACTTTAAATACTATAGTAAAACTATGCTTCATTTTGTGGTTACTATGGTTTAACTTCAAATACTGTAGAAAAAGTGTGGGTTCATTTAATAGTTACCATGGTTTTTACTTCAAATGCCATAGTAAAAGTATAGTTAATTTTGTGTTTACTATGGTTTTACTACAAAAAGCATAGTTTAAATATGGTTACTGCAACAAAAACCATGGTTAATATTCACAAGGCTACTGAGAGGGGGAAAAGAAAATGAAACACACACACACACACACACACACACACACACACACACACACAAGTAAACAGCACATGAGGCGACAGCATGCTGAATGGGCAGAAATTGAAGCTTGGCTCTTTCAGTTATTTAACTGTTAGCTTTCCCGTATGCCAGCATTGAGTTTAACAGTCAATGTAATTGCCATCAGGCTCGGCTAATCAATGGAGCTCTGCTTTTGCTCTCTATAACAATATATAACGTGTTTAACACATCCCAAGACTGATGAACACTCACAGCCTGGTAATCTTTACAGATCACATCAGTGACCACCATCTTTTTTTAGTGGCCTGAGTTCCATTTCTTTAATTATGCAATTTCACACAAGCTGCCATACTGAATATCAACACAGCCGCAGAAGCAGGCCTTTGAATATAGACGCTGCATTTAGAAATGGTAGACTGAAGAAAAATAATTGGTGCAGAAATGTTTGATTATGTTTGGAACTAAAAACATTCAGCAAGCAACAAATGAAATTGATCTTGATATTATGAAGCAGCAAGACCAAAAGTTTTGATAGCATTTGTTGAGTGGAGCACATTTACCTCGTTTAGTCACATTTTTACAGTCGACCTGTAACTCGAAATATTTTCTGAGAGATGTTGATTTTTAAATACAAGTTTAATTAACTCATTTCTAATAACAATCTTTTTATATTGCCATGATGACAGTGCACACTATTCTCCTAGTTATTTTGCCAGACACTAGAATTCAGCTTAAAGTGCAAATTTAAAGGCTTAACTAGGCTCATAAATTGGGCAAGTTGTTGGACAATGTGGTTTGTTCTGTAAACAAATCGGGGAAAAGGAAATTCTTAAGTGAGATAATAATATTGACCTTAATATACACACATATACTGTACAGCTGGGAAAAAAAAGTATTTAACATGTCACCATTTTTCTCAAAAAAACTCTGCTGACTTGAAATTTTCACCAGATGTTGGTAACAACCAAAGTAATCCATATCTGCAAAGAAAACAAATCTTATTAATTTACAAATGAAGTTCTGTGTAATAAAATGAAACACTCAGGGAAAAAGTATTGAACACATGAAGAAAGGGAGGTGTAGAAAGGCAGTAAAAAGCCCAGACAGCAGCTGAAATCTCTCAGTAGTTCATCAGCAACCCTTTACACTTCCTTATTTTAAGTGATTATCAGCTGCTTCAGTCCAACATTTACATTAGCAGGATGATCAAGATGAAAACAGGGTGGACATTTCAGCATGACAGTGATCCAAATCACATCCAAGGAAACTCTCAAATGCTTTCAGAGAAAGAAAATCAAGCTGTAGAATGACCCAGCCAATCACCTGACTTAAATCCAATAGAGAATACTAAATAAAGATCAGATTTGATGTACCAGACTCGCAGAACCATCACAATTTTTACATTGTTGAAGTCTGTGAAAAAAAATAAAAAATACACTGTATATATATATATATATATATATATATATATATATATATATATATATACAGCAAAAAAATAAATAAAATAATAATATATATATGTATATATAGTTTTTTCCTAGTTTTTCCACGAACTTTTTTTGTGATAAAAATGACTGATTTGTGGCGGTAATTCCCAGAAATTTGCGGACAATTTTGCGATTTAAAATATATAAATAATTATATCTTATTTACCATATTAAGTAGCCTACTATGTTAGGTGTGCAATCTGACATAAAGACAATGACACAAATTTGTTTTGGTCTCTTGCCAAGACAAGATCTAAAACGTTAAGGATTAAGCCAAAGGAAAGTTGTATAACTCTTATTTTTATCCACAATCTTACTTTCTCTCTCTCTTAAATTTAATTCCCAGGAGCATCTAACATCATGTACCTCACTCAGGACATGTTAGGGCTTCCTCTGCCATAATACACCTAAAACACGAATTTTTGTAAAACTCGTCAATGGCAGTGAAGCGTTTTCTCTCGTTACTGCAGGGAAAAAGTTCCCGAAATAACGAAATAATTTATCTATTTGATGCATGTTATATTACCAGCCATTCATGTAAAGCACAAATAATGTCTTTCAATTCGGTCACGTCCAGCGGCCCTCATCCGTGAACCAATCTCCAAATGTTTGTTCTATTGCTCTTAGATGTTTTCTTTAACTTTCTTTTGCAGTCTGAAGCACGTCAAAAGCAAAAAAAATGCCCAATTCGCGTCACAGGATGTCTAATCGGATCTTTGATTTGACTTCACATGTAAATCACTCGCGCTTCATCCTCTTCTGCTAACTGCACAAGCTGAAAACTCATTCCATGTAATAGGATTGTGAGGGCGCAGGTGAGACCATTTTTTCGAGAGACACTGAAATACATCACGTGCGCTGCGTATGCAATGTCTATACGTCATGAAAAACAATTCATTGCAAACTGAAATACATATAGTTCGATGATATGGTTTGGAATTGGATGTTTTATGAGATTATTGACATTTTTTGCAATTATTTTGTGTTTAGATTAAGAATTTTACAGCATCGTAAAATCGTGACTTTTTGTTGATTTTACGTTGGATTCAGCCATCGCGGAATCGTGAAAAACTAGGGGATCTGATATATATATATATGGTGGGTTGATTGGGGCTACTGTGCGACGCAGCATGGCTGCTCAGACTGACACATGGAGTCATGGTCTTTTAATGACAGTAGTAAATAACTGAACAACTATTTGAACTGTACAACCGTTTGTAAATTATAAATTAACATTTATTTCATATCTTTTTTATTCACAAACTGCAGCTTTTGTCACTGCAATGCATCCTTATGGGCTTCTCAAAAAACATTTCCTGAGCCTCTTGTTATGTAAAGTCAGAAATGTCTGGCCCATTTATTGAGATATTTATTAAACACGTCTCTTATAAAAATTTTGTTGTGAACATGTCATGGCCAGAAGCAGCTTTACAGAAAATAATTCATCCATTCATTTTACTTCAGCTTAGTGCCTTATTCATCAGGGGTCACCAAAGCAGAATGAACCGCCACAGAAAAATGACAAACAATGCAATTTGGAAACATTGCAAATGATGAAAGATGAAAATGAGTTAAAATGCTTATCTGTAAATCTAATACTTCTTTACTAAAAGGAAACAGGCCCATACAATACTTCTTATAGCAATGAGTGTATTACAAGAAGTTATATTATTAAATGTTCATGTTAAAAAAAGTTATCTAATAATTCCAGCCAGCTTTTAGTGGACCTGCAATATTGTCTAAACACAGAACTTTCAGTTGTTATATGTAAAAAAGAATACATGCAAGACCATTCCAATATTTTGCTCGTCTCCAACTATAGACAGCAGATCTCTCAATGAGAGAGATAGAGAGATTTACACTTCCAATATCTTTACCGCTCTATTTATTTAACCTAACAAATGTAGTGCTTAGACCATCACTGCTCCTCTCTCGGTTTGTTCTCTTGCTCATTCGCTCTCGTCGCCATGATTTCTGGGTATTTTAATTCATTTTGGGGGATCAAGAAACCGGTATGAATTTGCGGAAGACACGCAGAGCTTCCAGGAGAGGTCATGACATAAGACACTGGATGAGACACTAGATAGAGGAGATAGCTCTGCTCGCGTCACAGCATAGGATGTGCGCGACGTATCTGAAGAGCAGGAAGGGATGCGGGACAGATTTGAGGACCGGGTGGGAGACCTGCTATTTCCGGGAGATTATTGCCGGCATCCAGGAGTCTGTATGCATTTGCAGGAGACTCCTGGAACTCCCAGGAGACTTGAAATGTCTGCATCTGTATATATTTTAGTTGTTGTGATGCGAACACAGAACAGAAATGACATGCTGTTGTGTAAATAAGATATTACATACGGCTGTTAATCTTGTTTATTAAAAAAAGTTGTGATCTGGCGCTATATAGATAATACAATTAACATGACTTCAAGGGGGGCGGGTACAGCCGTTGGAAGGGCGGGGCGCCCCCCTTATATAATGATAGGGGAAACACTGTGTATATATATATATATATATATATATATATATATATATATATATATTAGGGCTGTCAAAATTAGCGCGTTAATGCACCAAATTAATTTGAAATATTTAATGCGTAAAAAAAAAGGAATTTACGCAATCACGCATTTACCGCAATTGCAGTTTTTTTTTTTCTGTTGTGGCCGACGTGTGTTCAGGGCTGGCGCGTCCGTAGAGGCGACCTAGGCAGCCGTAGAATAGTGATCGAACCCCCCCGGTTCTCACTTTCATCCGCGACACCCACCCCCTCCCTCCTGGTCCTTACTTTCATCCGCGAACCGGTCACTTTCTATTTCACTTTCAAGTTGAGGGTGGCATGATTGCCGTTCGCCTAGAGAGCCAATAGACTGGACTGTCATAGCAACTGGCTAAATGTTAAGGAGGACTAAGCAAAATTGTTTCTACTTTATAATTAATGTTCTTAACTCGCAATACAACTTTACAATGAATACAATTGTTTGTATTCAATACTTTATTATTATTTTATAATTATTTTCTTATTTTCAGATTTTTTTTATTCGTGATTAATCATGATTAATGATGATTAATTACTTTTGTGATTGATCATGATTAATCACAAAAAAGGTTTGATTAGTTAGTTAATTTTTTTATCAATTGACAGCCCTAATATATATATATATATATATATATATATATATATACAGAACTTTACATTAACACCCGCCAACCCGCCAAATGCGGGTAGATTTCAGCCATGGCAGGTTAAACACTCTCACTAGCCACTTTGGCTGGTTAAAAGCAGGGTTCGACAATAGAGATGGCCTAATATGTGTGCAAATGTCATCTTAGAATTGAAAAGCAGCATGACTGACAAAAATAGCGTTCGGGCGAGCAAAGGAAAGCAGGTGAATAACGAATAAGAGGATGTTTTAAAAGGCATGTGCGCTCCTGTTTCCTGGCGCGAAGCAACCGTGCCTAGAGGAAACGCAACTGCTGCGATCAATTCTCTTTAAAATAGACTGGATAAAAAGTGATGGTCGTGCACACACAGTCCTGCTGCTTCCAAAAGCTCCGACTGTTTCTAAAATATTTCTTTTTGTAAGCAGCAGCAGTTACCGGTTTTGTTTGAACTATTCTTTGAACAGAACAGAACCTGTGTGCACGCGATCATCCTTCATTATCACACGGTAGGTTTTTCACCTGCTTTCTTTTGCTTATTGTATTATTGTTAATATTGTTTAATTATCATTGTTACAATAACATTGCTTTAATAGGAGATTAACTCCTCATGTATGTGTAGTTAACTAGTGATCGGAGAGACCTTTAGCCTTGACAGACTAGGCTACTGTGCATAGTTTTAGATACATGGCAATAATTATTTATTAAATGTAAGAATTTTATAAGAAAGGTTTTGTTGAATAAAAAGAGCCTGTATACAGCTATATTTAGCATGTTTTGATATATTATTTAACATCTGTGGCTAAGAAATAATTATGTATTTATTTTTTGTGTGGTCAGAGATAAATTTGGTAAATCCTCAGTGTTGAGCCCTGAAATGTCATGTGAAATAAAAACGAATTGCAATGCGACACTGTGAAACCACAGCCCATTTGCTCATGCACGTTGAGCAGGGTCATCATACACACAATAAAGTGAAATGAATGAGGAGGCATGTGGACATAATACACAGTCTATATTAAGTTATTTTAGCATGCCAAAGTCAAATTTATGCATATAAAATATATTTTCCCAACAACAAAATTGTGGCTAGTGAAAATGGCGAGTG
>CAIGQZ010000253.1:5653016-5683777 GCA_903798205.1 Danio tinwini
TATTATATTATATTATAATATTTTATATTATATTATGTTATATTATAATATATTATATTATATTATATTGTATTATATTATATTTTTATTATGTTATATTATATTGTATTATATTATGATATATTATGATATTTTATTATATTATATTATATTATGATATTTTTATTATATTATATTATATTATATTATTAAATTAACCATTCACAAGATGATTTAAACTTGAATTACCTACAATATTAGTCTATATCTATGCCTAGAACTTGTGTCTTTGATTTTTCAATTGACTATCGGTTAATATTTTCAGTGCAGACAGTAATTTCATTTTAATGAAACACTCTTTCTTCTTTTTTTTCTTTAGCATAATGTGCACGGGTAAAGAAAGAAGTCAATTTTTAAGTCAGATTACCTTCAACCATTGAACTGAGTCACAATAAAAATAACAGTATAAAAGGTTTTCATTTGATGCGAAATGAATTACATGGCCATGTCACGCATGCATGGTGCCCTCAACATTTCAATGCAACACAGTTCAAAAGAATCTTTTCATCTAAATATACACCCTCTCTCTCTCTCTCTCTCTCTCTCTCTCTCTCTCTCTCTCTCTCTCCCTCGTTCGTATGTAGAATTAGAGCAGCAATCTCCTGTAGGCAGAGCATAAATCTGTGTTGTGCCTATTGATGTAATTAATCAAAAAGAGCTTTGCATTGACTCCTAATTTGATATATCATCGAGGAACAGGACACGGAGCTGGACGCCGTCCAAGATGTTGGCTTTTTCACAGCCCACTGTAATGTCTGTCTCTAGCCTGTTCCTTTCTCATTCAGTCACTTGTCTTGCTTTCTATCTCTACTTCTATTTATCTGTCTCCTTCTAATAATATGTCTTTACCCCTCTCAGTGTGTCAGATCTTGCCAAAGGGAGTGGTGTCTGTCATCGGTCCCGCTTCCAGTCCCGCTTCTGGATCCACTGTCAGTCATATATGTGGGGAAAAAGAGGTGAGAATGAAAGGAAGTGTGTGTTTTTTTTCTTTTCTTGAGATGATAAATTTACACTGCTGCTCAGCCACAGGCCATTATTTCCTGTGCGCCTTTGCTTTGCTGCTTGAAAAGCATCTCTCCCTCTGACCTAATTTCTCTTTTTTTTCTCTCTATCTCTCTCTCTCTCTTTACGGTTAGAGATAGAATGATATATCAGCCTGGATGATTAATTGGTCGATATCTGGCCGTTTTGGTGCCCACTCAGCCAATTAACAATTTAGTATTGCATGAAATGAGTGTGCATTTAATTTCAGTCGTTCTGTGTACATCTGATTTACAGGCTTTAAATTGTGTTATATTTATACACAGTCTGGTCGGGTACTTTAATTATGGGTTATTATATAATTTAACACTTAAACGGGCAAGATTGGAAAGCAAAATAATATTTCATGTAATTTTTATATCATCTGGACCTAAGAATTATTCATTTTTAAAACATATTTGTTTCATTTTGGATTTTACGAGTTGTATCTCCCAGGATATGTTGCCTTATTACAGTATAAAAAGGGTCTGTGTATCCGTTGGTCATTTGATTTTCATTTTAGAAACAGATATTGAAAAACGAAAACCAAGCCGTTTTTTTATTTTCGTTTTAAAAAAAAAATAAAAATGGAAATACGAGGTGTTTTTTGATTTTCTTTTTAGAATTTTAAAATGAAAATAAGAAAAACGGCTCGTTTTTCTTTTTCATTGTGAAAAACGAAAAAGCTAAATTAAAAATTATTTCATTTTCATTTTTCATTTTGAATAACAAAAAACTAAATCAGCAGAAAACAAAAATGAATAAAGGATTGTTGTTTTATATTCTGAAACCAGATAGACCGACTCATTCACGGTGATGCAATGCTGCCTTCAGTGGATCCAGAAGCAGCCAGGTCTGCTGATTGGACAGACTGCAGGCAATCATTTCATGGCATTTCTGTAAAATGTTGACTCAACTTAAAATTCAACTTGCCGCAGAACTTGTTGGGTACATTAATAGAGTTTGTTTAATATATTTTCATTAAAGTGGAATTCAATGTACAAAATAATGTAAACTTGACTGAGTGCTTCATTTCACCTTTAAATTCTGATTGGCTGTCTGCTACACAACAGTTAAACAACATGCGCCATTTTACACTGGACAAACTTAGCACTGCAATGCATGGTTAACTCCACAAATGTGGAGCTTACCCTAGTCCAAAATTGGTTTTCGCAACCCCAGGTAAATTACAAGTATGAAACATGTCTTTACCTGGGTTAAAGTGATTTTAAAGTGACTTTTTTTTTGTAAATAGGAAATTTTCTGAATCCCTGCAGCCAATTTACTGGCAGGAAATTTTTTTAGCTTAGCTTAGCATAACTTATTGAATCAGATCAGACCGTTAGCATCTCATGCAAAATATTTAAAAAGAGTTTTGAGAATTTTCTTACTTAAAGCTTGACTCTTCTGTAGTTACATTATGTGCTTCAAACTTCAAACATTCATTCATTCATTTTCTTTTCGGGTTAGTCCCTTTATTAATCCGGGGTCGCTACAGCGGAATGAACCGCCAACTTATCCAGCACGTTTTTACGCAGCGGATGCCCTTCGAGCCACAACCCATCTCTGGGAAACATCCACACACACCCATACACTACAGACAATTTAGCCTACCCAATTCACCTGTACCACATGTCTTTGGACTGTTGGGGAAACCGGAGCACCCGGAGGACACAGAAACGCCAACTGATCCAGCCTAGGTTCGAACCAGCGACCTTCTTGCTGTGAGGCGACAGCACTACCTACTGCGCCACTGCGTCGCCCAACTTTAAACATAATACGTAATTTTAAATACGCTTTTACCTATCTTTAGCACTATTTTCAAGTGCTGCATAATATTGTCGCACCTGCTGCAGCCATGGTACAGCAGCAAAGTTCCTTCACTATTACGCTGAAATGAGAGTATAGTTCCTAAGCCGTATTAGTCTACAAAATAGCAGCTTCATTTTTTGTCAGTCTTAGTACACAATGTAACTGCAGAAGAGTTAAGCTTTAAACAGGAAATTTATCAAAACTTTTTTTTTTTTGAGCAAGATGCTAATGGTCTAATCCAGTTTAATGAATTATGCTAAGCTAAGCTAAAAGTTCTCCCGCCAGACCCTGAGATCAGCTGAATGGATCCAAAAATGGTAAAAATTAACTTTTTAACTCTGAAAGAGTTGTAAAATGAACCCATTTCCTCCCAAAAAATCTAGAGCTTTCCTTTAAGCGCAGTGTGAAAAGCCTAAGAAAATCTCATAACAGACAAAAACCTGACATGCTGAAATGAGCTCTTATCATGGACCTCCTTTCCTAACAAGCTGAGGATCTGAATCAGATATGTTCAATAAAAGACATACAATGTGCACACAGCTATGGGACCCCAGGAGCTCTGTTGAAAGCCACTGCTTTAGAAATTGGCATCAGCCATTGAAAACCCATGTAAGTCAATTACACAATCTGTTCGTCTAAATCAGTGGCTTTCAATCCTGGTTCTGGCAACACTTTTACTTTGTATTTTTCTCTTATCTGACACACTTCCAATAGATCAGTTCATAGAGCTCTCATCTAATGCGCTTATGATCTGAATCAGTTGTGTTAAATAAAGAGAAGGTAAATAAATATGCTGTGCTACGGGTGACCAGGACAGGATTGAATAACTATCTTTCTTCTTGTCTGTTCCTCCCAGATCCCTCACATCAAGATCGGTCCAGAGGAGACGCCGCGCTTGCCATATCTACGCTTTGCCTCGGTGACGCTGTATCCTAGCAACGAGGATTTAAGCTTGGCCATCGGTGCCATTTTGCGCTCTTTCAGTTACCCGACGGCCAGCCTGATCTGTGCCAAAGCAGAGTGTAAGTCTGCCGGGAATCAACCACGAACTATGAATCGTTTATTGTTCACAGCACACTCTCTAATTCATTTCACAGTTGCCGGTTCACACTGCAGTTTACTTTATTTTTAACCTAAGTGCATTATCATTAGGCTCGCTGCCTATTATATGATGTTATTAATGTCTGTGCCATGCTTCAGCAAATTACATCTTTTTTTTGTAAGATTAAGTCATTTATCAGCTTCATTCTTGTGGATTTTTTTTCTGCAAGATGATTATAATAGCATTATTTTTTAACAAACATGTAGCTTCAGCAATTAGCAATCTTGTGGTAGTTTACAGAGTAGCTCATAACACTGTAAAAAAAAATGCCACACAATTCCTTCATGTTGTCCCAACACAAATTGATTAAGTTAACCTAATTTACAAATTTTAGTGGATTGAACATAAAATAATCAAGTTTTCCCCCCAAAAAAGCCTCAAGAATTGAGTTGATTCAGCTCATTTCATATACAGTTGAAGTCAGAATTATTAGCCCCCCTTTGAATTTTTTTTCTTTTTAAAATATTTTCCAAATGATGTTTAACAGAGAAAGGAAATTTTCACAGTATGTCTGATAATATTTTTTCCTCTGGAGAAAGTCTTATTGGTTTTATTTCGACTAGAATAAAAGCCTTTTTAAATTTTTTAAAAGCCATTTTAAGGTCAATATTATTAGCCCCTTTAAGCTATTTTTGTTTTTGATAGTCTACAAAACAAACCATTGTTAAACAATAACTTGCCTAATTAACATAACTAACCTAGTTAAGCCTTTAAATGTCACTTTAAGCTGTGTAGAAGTGTCGGTAACACTTTATAATAACTACACACTATGAACCATTAATTAAGCATTAGCAAATAGTGAACTCATTATCTGATAAGCATTAACTCTACATTAATAAACGTTAGTAAGCAATTTATAACTGCAGCTACGAATGCTGTATTTATATTGTGCCTAATGATTGTACTTTCATACTTTGTTAATAACTTATTTTTCATCACTAAATGAAGTATTGCATTATTTACAAACTATTTAAGCATATCTGGTGGTTTTTTTAAGAACATTTATAATTCTGAACTAAAACTCAGCCTTTAATTGTCATTTATAAGGGATTTATAAATCATAAACAGTTCTCACTTTAGATTAGGTCACAATACTAGATGAAGTTCAGTTAATAAAGCATTTATTAACATACATAGTAACCATTACTATATGCCTGAATAATAAGATATATAAATGTTAATTTCAATAGTTTATTAATTATTTACTAACTCATTCTGAGTGATCTTAAAAACCTCCAACTACTCTTAAATACAAATGGTTTGTAAATAATGCAGTACTTAATTTAGTAATGAAAAATCAACCAGTCGCAAATCATAAAAGTACAATTATTAAGCACATTATAAATGTGGTTATAAGTCAATAATGCAGCGTTTGAAGCTGCAGTTATAAACTGCTTACTAATGTTTATTAATGTAAAGTTAATGCTTAACAGATAATGAATTCACTAGATGCTGATGCTTAATAAATGATGTATAGTGTGTAGTTATTATAAAGTGTTACTGAAGTGTCTTGAAAAATATCTAGTAAAATATTATTTACTGTCATCAAGACAAAGATAAAAGAAATCAGTTATTAGAAATGAGTTATTAAAACTAGTATGTTTAGAAATGTGTTGAAACAATCTTCTCTCCTTTAAACAGAAATTGGGGGAAAATAAACACTAATAAAAACTAGTAATTCTGGCTTTAACTGTAAGTAGTTAGAACACGTAGCAAAAATCAGTTTTTAAGTGAATAGTGCTAGATGACATCAGGACTGCTGCGTTTTGTATAGGAGCAAGGTTAATCCAAAGTCATTTTCATGCACATTTTTGTCAGTAAAGCCAGTTCTAACCCTCCAGCACATGCGTTCAGATGGAGAGGAGATTATTACATGCAATCATAGGATACTTATAAGCAACAGTTTTAAAATCAAAATCAATTTAATGAGTTTGTAATAACGTTGAGATAATCATTCTGCGGTAATGACAGCTGCTTGCATGGCTGAACCACGGGTCTGTGTAGTAAATGTTGAATGCGAAAGTATCACATTTAATAACATGATTTTTACGACAAACTTTTAAATAAATTCATTGAGACTATTCCATATAGTCGTAAGTTTATTAGTCATACTGAATCAATGAAAGAAGTGAAATACTCTGTTTATAATGCAATGATTTCCTGGCTTTCATCATGGAGATTTGTAGTTCCCTCAGGCCTTCAGAGGAGATTTACTGCAGATCACACCATGATTCCCTGACAAGATGTACATGAAAATGACAGCTTTGCTTAATTGTGTTTGCAATTTCAATTCAATGAAACGCCCAGCCCTACTTTCAGTGCATTTTATTATTCTATAAAGGCAAAAAATGCAAAGCTATACAATTCTGCATGAACTGAATAGCCTTTTTTAAGGATCAACAAAAACATTATATATATTTTAGGATATATACTAAATATACACACTCACCGGCCACTTTATTAGGTACACCTGTCCAACTGCATATTAATGCAATTTCTGATCAGCCAATCACTTAACAGCAACTCAATGCATTTAGGCATGCAGACTTGGTCAAGACGATCTGCTGCAGTTCAAACCGCGCATCAGAATGGGGAAGAAATGGGAATTTAAGTGACTTTAAATGTGGCATGGTTGTTAATGCCAGACGTGGGGGATATTTTCTTGGCACACTTTGGGCCCATTAGTATCAATTGAGCATTGTATCAACGCCACAGCCTACCTGAGTATTGTTGCTGACCCTGTCCATCCCTTTATGACCACAGTGTACCCATCTTCTGATGGCTACTTCCAGCAGGATAGCGCGCTATGTCATAAAGCGCGAATCATCTCAGACTGGTTTCTTAAACATTACAATGAGTTCACTGTACTCAAATGGCCTCCACAGTCACCAGAGCTCAATTCAATAGAGCACCTTTGGCATGTGGTGGAACGGGAGATTCTCATTATGGATGTGTAGCTGACAAATCTGCAGCAACTGCATGATGCTATCATGTCAATATGGAGCAAAATCTCTAAGGAATATTTTCAGTACCTTGATAATTCTATGCCACGAAAGGATTAAGACAAAAAAGGGGGTCCAGCCCGGTACTAGTAAGGTGTACCTAATAAAGTGGCCGGTTAGTGTATATACAAAAAAAAATTGCTCCAATATTTTTTTAGTGCGCAGTGCTATCTACATTCACTCTGAGGGACATCACATTAAGGATTGTGTCCGCATGCAAACAAACAAGAAAGAATATGACTTGTATTTGTTATACTCTGTTGACTCTGCTTAATGAGAAGTAGTTAGTGTGCTAGAGTGAAACGTATGCGAGCCGTTACGATGCCGACTGCGAGTTGATCTCTCGTGATTCTCTGATGCGAGCAGCTCTTGCTTGATTGGAACGGTCTGGGAAATAGAGCCCCGCTTTCATGCACCACTGTTTACTGCTGTTTGCATATCTACACTTATCACATCCTTTTCCATATAATTATTGCAGCCTGCGCTCATGATAAAGTGGACGTCTGTTTAAGATGCAGGTGGTTATGCGTCTTTGAGCTCTCTGTGTACATTAGCATGCATGGATGTGCTCATTGCTAATTCCTTGCTAATGTGGCTGCATGAGAGAACATGAATACCAGGAACAGTGTTTTGTTAGGTTTTTCTTTTGAGTAACCACCTTTTCATCACTTCCCCTCGCTGTTATCGTTAGTCGTGCATCTTGTTGACTGCGGTCCAAAATCAATGAAGTCAACATATTGGATTTTGTGGTGGCTCAGAGCACAAATTTATGTACATATGGAATTAACTTTATTGGCTCTCAAAGTCACTTCATTCGATAGTCGCTGACTTTAATATGGAGGAGCAGGGTGGAAAGAAAGGTAAGGTGTACGGAAATCGACAGTTTGTGAACGTTGTAGATGTTTACATGACATTTATTCCAATTATTACAGTATAAGAGTTATGATGAACGCCCGTTCAGATATACAGTTGAAGTCAGTATTATTATTCTTCCTGTGAATTTTTCTTTTCCAAATACTTCCCAAATTATGTTTAACTGAGCAAGGAATTTTTCACAGTATTTCCTATAATATTTTTTCTTCTGGAGAAAGTCTTATTGGTTTTATTTCGGCTAGAAGAAAAAGCAGTTACACTTTTTTTTTACTCTTTTAAGGTCAATATTATTTGCATTTTTTTTTTTTGAAATTGTCTACATAAACTATTGTTATATACGGTGGCCGGGAAGTGCAAAACAATATCACAAAGTGTGAAACACTTTTACAAAGCTCGGGACAAATGTACATTTTGAAAAACATTTTTACTTATCATAAAACACAATGTCATAGAAAAAAACAATTTTACCAAGGACAAAACAAATTTACGTTTTAGAAAAAAATTAACAAGACGCAAAACACTTTTACCAGTCCCGAAACAAATTTACAATTACAGATTCTTACGGAAAGGGAATGTACCACACACCGGAAGTGACGTGGCATGTACGGCACACCGGGAGTGACGCAGGGAAAAGTGTTGTTGTCATTCATTGGTGCTGAGCGTGGTAAATTTTTGTTGTGGAGTACATGGCGTAAATAAAGTTTATGGTAATAGAATGTTGTTAGTGTTTCACAAATGCCCTGTAATATTATGGTAAACTAAAAGATTTGGGGTTTTGTGTTATATTCGCAGGCCTGCTGAGGTTGGAGGAGCTTGTGCGTCACTTCCTCATATCCCGGGAAACTCTCTCAGTTAGGATGCTGGATGAAAATTTGGACCCCACACCCTTGCTAAAGGAAATCCGGGATGACAAAGTTGCAACTATTATCATTGATGCCAATGCATCAGTGTCAATACTAATACTAAAGAAGGTATGTGTGCTCATGTTTTTGGGTTTAATACTATTATTTCCAGTGTTTTTGAATACTAATTTGTATTAATAGTAGTTAATATAGTAGTAATTTGTATTAACAATCAACATTATATATACATATACAGTTATATATTATATATACAGTTGAAGTCTAAATTATTCGCCCTCCTGTGAATTTCTTTTTCAAATATTTCCCAAATGATGTTTAACAGAGCAAGGATTTTTTCACAGTATTTCCTATACAATTTTTTTCTTCTGGAGAAAATCTTATTTGTTTTATTTGGGCTAGAATAATTTTTGAGATACTAATGATCTCATCCAATTCAATGACTTATGCTAAGCTAAGCTAAAAGTCAGATTAAAAATTTTTATAACTTTCCATTTTAAATCTTGACTATTTTGCAGTTGCATCGATTACCAAAACGAATTATCTATGTATTAATTATAAAAACTTTTTTGTGAGCAAGATGATAACGCTCTGATTCAATGATTTATGCTAAGCTAAGCTAAAAGTACTCCCGCGCTAGATCCAGACAAAATGATAAAACTCAATTGTTTACCTCTATTTCCAAAAAAGTGCAGTGTCCCTTTAACACTTTTTTACATGACAATGTTTCTGTTCAAGAGAATTTTTTGAGATGCTAATGGTCTTATCCAATTCAATGAATTATGCTAAGCTAAGCTAAAAGTCAGATTAGACTATTAACATCTCAAACATTTCTATAACTTTCCATTTTAAAGATTGACTATTTTGCAGTTGCATCGATTACTAAAACTAATGATCTATGTATTAATTATGAAAACTGTTTTGTGAGCAAAGTGCTAACGGTCTGATTTAATGATTTATGCTATGCTATGCTAAGCTAAGCTAAACTAAGCTAAAAGTACTCCCGCGCTAGACCCAGACAACGACTGATTGGATTTTAAAATGATAAAACTCAATTGTTTACCTCTGTTTTCAAAAAAGTGCAGTGTCTCTTTAACACTTTTTCACATGACAATGTTTCTTTTCAATTGACATTTTTGAGATGCTAATGGTCTCATCTGATTTAATGACTTATGCTAAGCTAAGCTAAAAGTGCTTCTGTAAGATCTATAGATCAGAAAAATACATTTCAAATGGTAAAACTCAACTGTTTACTTTTAATTGCAAAAAAAAGTGCAGTGTTCCTTAACACCTTTTACATGACACGGTTTCTTTTTAATAGCTTAAAGTGAAATTAATCAGTTGAAATAAAAAAACTAAATCTGGCCAATGTTTGCGTACACACATATCCAACCAATGGTGGCATGAGAAAGTAATGCAAAAATGAATACAGACTGTAGAAAACCCCCAGTCGACACACAACTTCATAAGACGCTAATGTTAGGTTAGATTTAGGTCGCAATTTCAGGTGATCAAAATTCAATGTCTGGCCAATGCCTAAGGACAAATTTATTTTGATGTCCAGTAACAACATCAAATGATGTTGATATTTGGTTGTTTTTTGGTTGGGCTGGAAAGTGATCAAAATTCAACGCTAAGCCAACATTATGACAATCATGCCGAAAGTGAAACCGAAAGTGACCGTGTCACAAAGTGAAGAGCAGGGGTGGGAGCGGGGGGATGATGAGGTGTCGTGGACAAAAGTGATGCCTTGGTCGCCCCTATAGATGTGCCGGCCCTGGTTCTGATGTCAACCCAATTTTCAAATCCAAACAAAATGCAGTCAATAACGCCATGTATCTTTGCTTTCTGGGCAAGAGCTGAATCCCAGACATTTTAGGAGATTTAGACAGTGGTGTAAAGTAACAAATTACAAATACTCAAACTACTGTAATCGAGTAGTTTTTCTCAGAAATTGTAATTCACTAAGTAGTTTTAAAAATGTGTACTTTTACTTTCCCTTGAGTACATTTTTAGTTCAGTATCGGTACTTTTACTCCACTACTTTCCTTACACCTGCAGTCACTACTTTATTTTTTCTTGTCTATTGGGATTAGAAAATTCAGTCCTGTGATTCCTGTCTAATCAACTCGCACATAGTAATGAGGTAAATCGCATCATAATGAACTACCTCAAGATATAGGCGATTAGTAATTGCAGCAAACTGTTCGGAAGCATTACAAGTGTCCAAAAAGATGTCCAAAATCTTTACACTCATTTACCCAAAGAAAAAATCACGAATGTTTACTGTATGAAGACTGAAATGGCCTTAAACACCCAGCAGGCACAAGTTGTCAACATGACGTCAGATTAAAGTTGTACATCAACATCGTGGGAACATTGCATTTTGTTTGGAAATGAAAATTGGGTTGATGTCAGAACTCAACGTCAGGCCGACGTCAATGTCCAACGTAATTTCAACCAAATATCAACGTCTAATGATGTTACAGCTTGAAGTTGTGAGGACGTTACAACTATGGCGTGGATTTTGGTTGCCATACTTGACGAATAAATGTCAGTATTTGACGTCAATATGACGTTGGTTTGAGATGTTGGCTCGACATTGGATTTTGGTCACTTTCTAACACAACCTAAAATCGACAAAATATCAACGTCATTTGATGTCGTTATTGGACATCAAAATAACGTTGTCCTTAGACGCTGGCTAGACATTGAATTTTGGTCACCTGACATCACAACCTGAATCAAACCTAATATTAACGTCCTATAACATTGTGTGCCTGCTGGGCAATAATTAAATGCACTACAGAATGTTACGTTTACACACATCCACAAATGACATGTAAATGCATCAGCGTTTGACTGTGTAATACTCACTACTCACTACTCTTGAGTACTTTTGAAAGGTCTACTTTTTACTCATACTTTGAGTAACTTTTACAGATACTTTTGCTCTACTTGCACTTCATTTTTAGGTATGTAATGGTAATTTTACTTAAGTATGATTTTTCAGTACTCTTTCCACCACTGGATTTAGAAATACCATTTTACAATTGCTTTTTGTTACAATCAAAGCTGAATCTGAAAATGTCTTTGTATTATTATAAATGATTATTGGGTTCAAATCAGCAGTGTAGAATGATTTCTGAATGATGCCACTGTCTGAAAACCTGAGTAAGGATGCTTAAAATTCAGTTTGTCTGTTTTAACTCTAATATAGCAAACATCTGCTTTTTCTCCATCTTTCTAGGCCTCGGAATTAGGAATGACATCAGCCTTCTACAAGTACATCCTCACCACAATGGTAAACAAACGCCTTTTTTTATCACTTTTACCAATGACACACTACCCTTTAACCCACTTTCATCGAGTTACAGCGACGGCAGTCCTGGCCATTGACCAGCTCATCGCAGATGCAAAGCACATCCATGCCGTTTATCATCATCATTGTGGATGAGGTGGATTATGTCCTTGTTTTGAGGTCGCATATGCTGCTGTTGTGAGCTTGGGAATTTAATACGACTGCTACAAGTTAAAGTGAAGTAGGCTAAAGCATTTGACCTTGAGAGGCAAATTGAATCACGCGAGATCAGACTTAAGACTGTCAAAATGTGTTTCTTATCGTCTCAGTAAATAGCAAATAGTTAAACCATTTATAGGTTTGTTTAACATGCATCTTTTTATTTTTGGATGTTGGGAGGAAGCCAGAGCTCACTTTGCAGCGAGGCAGCAATTATGCTAAGAGCGTAAAAGTCTAAAGACACACGAATATGAGTGTGAACGAAGATGAGTTGATTTACATTTACTCTGAATGTTTTAATTTAGTAATGCACCGTGTTTGAGTATCATTATGGTGTCATAAAGATTTTTGATGTGCATCTTTTCTAAAAGTGTAATAAAATTTAAAAAGTTCTTTTTATGAAACGGCTCATTTGAACTTTCAAATTCAATCTCAGCCTTTTATTAATCTCTGGCAAGCCTTTCCCCCCAAGAACAGAAAGCAAATGCAGACAACCTCCAGGCAATACTGCAAATGTATACCAGATTCCTCGGTGGCTGTTGATTGAGTGATGGCTTTTAGTAGCAGTCTCTAAAATCAAGTGTGCGTTTGAAATAAGGTCATCGTCTTGTCAGATTCGCATTGTCAGCAATCTAATTGAGAACCAGACTAACGATGAAAGACACTTGCCATTATCGAGCCCTTCAAAGACATTCATGTTATCTATCATACCTGGATTTATACACTGTATGACAAGAACCCTCAGGAGGAATCAAAAGAACATGATGCTACTAAAGGGGTCAGTGGCAGAACAAGGACACTTCACAGCTTTTCTTGATATGCACATGGACTTTGGAAGGTTTTAGAATGTAGGTTATAAATCTACGAAGGCATATGGGAATCTCTGGAAAAAGTGAATGGGTGTCTTGATAGGTGGCGTCAGCAAAATGGATATAAACGGAGTTCGGAGCCAGCTCCAAATGGGCAGATCAGCTCCAAGTGGATGGGACTTATGCTTCAAGTGGGCTGAACAATCCTCCTAGAGAATTTGTTGATTTATTTAATGTCTTGGACATGGCATGAAGTCCAACCTATTGTGTTTTATTAAAGGTTCAAGGCACCCTCGAGTACTTTTTATTGAGATTTTAACAGATTTGTGTAGCTGTGTGAACCTACACGGTGGGGTTGCGATTATCATGCCATCGATTCGGTTCAATCCGATATCTCGGTGCATCACGGTGCATTGACGATGCTTTCCATACATAATTAGATTTTTTTCTTTACAACACAAGAAAAAATATGTATTAAAATCTATAAATATATTTATATTTATATATTACTTGTAATACTATTTTGTCCTTTAATACAGTACAAATAGTAAGATATATGAACACTACCTTTAATTTTACCTGCTCAAAAAAAACACTTTTTGTGAATGTTTTAGACAAAACTTCAATACATGCACAGAAGACAGCACGAGCATTCATAACAAATAAACTAATGTAAATATTATCCCGCTTGCTTTTTGAGCGCTGGCAAGTTCTTAGACCCCTATGATTGGTCATTGGCTTCACCCGCTCAACAGAAAGGGCTGCGATTAGAAACTAAAGCACCCCATGAGTTATGCGGGAAAAACAGCTGCGGGTCAGTCTATATGCGCATAATACGCGGTTATCAGGTAATCCGTAATAGAATAAATACAATACAATAAACTCGCACCACAGGCACGCTTGTGTCTGGATCCACAAGTATCACTTTAACAGTCAAGAGGAGAGGAAAATTTACCTCACGAACATGCCAACAGGTCAAATGCACAAAGTGTGTGTGTGTGGGAGAGAGAGAGAGAGAGAGAGAGAGCATTTCTCTCTAGTAGTGAAATAGCGGCTCGTGCTTTACCATTCCTCATTTTCAGTGAAAAATTTGCTTTTTAAGTAGTAGGAGTGTTTTATTCACTCGCTCTCGCCTCCTTCGCCATAGTATTCTACCGCGACATCGCGCATAGGGGATAAATGACATCAGTGCGTAATAACCAGTTATAATCTATTACTGAACCGATATCGAATTGTCCCCATCGCGGTGCACCAAAGAAACTATTAATTTTGACACCCCTAGATTTGTGTGTGTTGAGCATCAATTCAAACAACGTTATCATCTGTTAGCTTTAATTGTGGATAAACCTGAATATTTTTGAGTTTGTGTCAGCTACTTCCGGGTTAAAATCATTTTTGGGGTGGAATCAAAATCTGTGACGTAGCGCTCTCTGCCTGTCCAGAGATGACGTGCCGGTCATCTTCTTATTATTACTCATACCTAAGTTTTCTTATCCTATACTTCTTTATTATTCATGACAGCACATGCTTTCCGATGACAGACCTGCCAAGCTGTGAGACCGGCCATGGGCATGGCAGGCAGTATTTAGCCGTGTATGAAGGGTCGTATGTGTTTGTTTCCATGATCCATAGGGTTTGTTGCATAGAAGCCTTGTCTGGAAGCCAGACTTGGGCCTAGTCCCAATTCTATTTTTGTACCCCTACCCCTTCTCCTTCCCCTTGGCCCTTAAAAACGAGTGTGAAGGGGAAGGGCTTCAAAATTCACCCCTAAGAATTAGGACAGCACTACAGCACCTGCACACATCATCAGATGTCATCGCGATCTCTTGCTTCATATGAGTAGTTATTCCAGTTGTGTTATGTTTTGGTGTTTATCTTCAGGGAATCACTGAAGGCATATATTATGTTATCATAACGATCTAATGTGGCAATAAGATTGTATCTATACTGCGCATTTATACAGTGGCCATATTCATCTATGAAAACACACCAAAAACAACATTAACATTATAGCAGACACTGTAAAACACTCATTCTCAGCCACTAGACTTTTCTGACAGGGGTGTCATCGAGTGTCAGAATGTTGTGGGACTGCTGTAGAGGAGTTATTATTATGGATAATAGATCGCCAAATTTAGCTGTGTTTATTTTAGCATTTTTATAAAAGCAGGACGGTAAAACACAAATGCGGTTATGAATATATTAAAACATGTGTTTGTTTGTTGTAAAAATTCATGAAAACAACAAAAATACTAATTTGTGGATCTCCTTACTTCCGGGTGTACCGATCCTGCCATTGTAGCTGGTGTATTCTGGGAAATTTTCTTACCCCTTGGTTTCGAGTGTGGTCCTAAAAAATCTTCGTTCGAAGAAGTATCTAACCCTTCCCCTGAGCCCTACGCCTTAAAGCTAAAGAGAATTGGGACACCCCTACCCCTTCACAGGAACGCGCAAAATGAGGAGTAGGGGTAAGGGGAAGGGCTAAGGGGTAGAATTGGCATTGGGCCTTGGTTTAGTCATGTACTGTATTTCGCTGAGGCATGTGGGCCAAGCAAAAGCTGTTTTTGTGGGCCAGATCTGGGCCAGAGAAATTTTTCTATGTGGGGTGTATTTATTATTTGCATTTACGAATAGCCTATCGTATATGTAGCAGGGCATTAAATGGCTTACTGTTTATTTCTTTGAATTTTAACTTTGTAAACTGTAAAATCATGGGTCTCCACATGGTTTGTGTCTCTTTTTTTGTCTAATTATGTGCACCATCTGACATTTTTCGCTCCCTTCTTTTTCTCGTGCTCTGCTGGCCATGCCCACTCCTCCCTCTGCTCACAGAGCTCCACACCATCATGAAGCATTTTTTGAAAAAATTCTGAGGTAGACTTGAACTGAAAGAGGGGGGTTTCATGAGCATTTAACGTCTATACCTACCACAATCCTAAACCCAGCCTCACAGTTATAGTACCTGTTGTGTTTTATTAACTTCTATGCATAGAGTACCACAACCCTAAACCAAACCTACTTGTAACGTAAGTCTCTCCCACTTGGAGATCTCCAGGCTGCAGCGATACCTACTTGCCTTCAGCAGCCATATAAAAGGTTTGCGATAAATAATTTAAAAGCTTCTTTGTTGTGGCAACATTGAAGGATCCTCCAAGAGCTCTCCTACTGCTTCCACTTAGCTGCAGAAAAAAGTCTTTGTTGACTTTACCATTGACAAACTCACTACCTGCTGCACCTCTTGAGATTATCCACTTGCCAGAAGGTGAGAAAGCACAAGAGCTGATTGATTTAACAGACAAGGTGAAAGCCATGATACTCAACGGCAGACTAAAAAAGCTTTTTCTAAAACAATTTGAGCCAAATTTGAATGTTTTCCTTGAATGTTCCCAATGGGCACCACTTATGTTGAGTGAAATTCTAGCTGGGTTGAATATTGCCTTCAGTAAATTACTATTTATTTATGGATGAGAGTTATCCCAAACCCATAGGGAGCAGCGGATATTTGCAAAAACTCTAACTGCTGTGTCAATGAAGCTATTTAAAAACCTGTTGATCTTTTCTGATTATGTAAATAATGCACTTGATTTCACTATGAATGTGGGATGGTATGTGGTGACTGCATAGTAAATTGGTTTTACTCTGTTAGTTATTGTAATGTTGAATGTCACTCTGGCATCCACTTCTGTTCTTTCTACATGATTTTCTGAATCTTCAAACTAGTTATAAATTCTAAATGGTTGGCTCTACATTCACCGGCCACTTAATTAGGTACACCTGTCTAACTGCTCATTAACACAAATTTCTTGGCAGCAACTCAATGCATTTAGGCATGTAGACATGGTCAAGACAATCTGCTGCTGTTCAAAACGAGCATCAGAATGGGGAAGAAAGGTGATTTAAGTGAGTTTCAACGTAGAATGGTTGTTAATGCCAGACGGGCTGGTCTGAGTATTTTAGAAAGTGCTGATCTACTGGGATTTTCATGCACAACCATGTCTAGGGTTTACAGAGAATGGTCAGAAAAATATAAAATATCCAGTGAGCAGCAGTTCTGTGGGTGCAAATGTCTTGTTGATGCCAGAGGTCAGAGGAGAATGGCCAGACTGGTTCGAGCTGATCGAAAGGCAACAGTAACTCAAATAATCATTCGATACAACCAAGGTATGCAGAAGAGCATCTCTGAACGCAAAACACATCCAACCTTGAAGCAGATGGGCTACAGCAGCAGAAGATTACACCGGGTGCCACTACTTTAAGCTTTAAGGACAGAAAACTGAGGCTACAATTTGCACAGGCTCACCAAAATTGGAAAATAGAAGAATGGAAAAACGTTGCCTGGTCTGATGAGTCTCGATTTCTGCTGCAACATTCGGATGGTCGGGTCAGAATTTGGCACCAACAACATGAAAGCATGGATCCATCCTGCCTTGAATCAACAGTTCAGGGTGGTGGTGGTGTAATGGTGTGAGGGATATTTTCTTGACACATTTTGGGCTTGTTAGTACCAATTGTGCATCGTGTCAACACCACAACCTACCTGAGTATTGTTTCTGACCATGTTCCTTTATGACCACAGTGTACCTATTTTCAGATGGCTACTTCTAGCAGGATAACACGCCATGTCATAAAGCGTGAATCATCTCAGACTGGTCTCTTGAACATGACAATGATTTCACTGTACTCAAATGGCCTCCACAGTCACCAGAGCTCAATCCAATTGAGCACCTTTGAGAGGTGGAACTGGAGATTCGCATTATGGAAGTGCAGCCGACAAATCTTCAGCAACTGCATGATGCTATCATGTCAAATAAATCAAATGGAAATATAAACATTATATACTATAAATAACTTGTATACAATAACCATCACAATGGTCAAATTTAAATATTTATAACACGATACTGACAAAGTGCTAAGGAAAATTCTGGCAAAGTCAACTCAGCTCACCGTAGGAGTAGGCTATTAACTGCTGCAAACCTGGGCTGCCTCCCAATACTAACTGTTGGGCAGAAATAACAGTTTATAATGCTGTGAGGAAAACATTGCTTAATTTCCATATGATTGAACTGTTAAACACTCGATCGCGATGCGGGACTGCTGGAGAGCTGAACTTCATGCTTGTTTTCAACAACCAAAAATGCACATGCACATCATCAGAATAGCGCGTTTTACCTACTGTACATGATGTTGTGATTGATACACTTCCTACTTAGAAGCAGGGGTGGGCAATAAATTTTTCCAAAGGGGCACTTTAGACTCTTGGGTAGTTTTAGAGGGTCAGACCAATGCAGTTAATTTGTTAAAAAAAAACATTCTGTAAAACTATTCAATAAATATTTTTAAAAAGTTTAAAAAATAATAAATTTTACACAATTAAAAAAAAAAAAAGGCCAGCATCACAATATCAACTTCATATAAATGCCATAAGGTTGTTTGTTTGATTGCTTCTTCTTAGTTAATTTTTATTTATTTGTTCGTTCGTTCATTTGTTCGTTCGTTTGTACGATCGTTCATTCATTCATTTGTTTGTTCAGTTGGTTGGTCGGTCAGTTGGTCGTTCGATCGGTTGTTTGTTCGTTCGTTAACAAGTGCACTGTAGTCAGGTTGAACGTGAGGTGGATATGTGATGTAATGATCATCACTGAGGGAGGAACTGTATCTGCATTGCTTAAATTGTTAATCTAAGATAATTAGTCTACCTTTGTTACTGTGTAATTACATACAAAGTCTGAAGCTGCCTAGCTGGTTGGTGCCTGTCACATGACTTGTGATTCACTTGCGGCACTCGGAAATGTATGAATTTAAATTAAATAAATACTTCTCGTGGACCAAAGAACCAAAGATCAAAGAAAGCCATCAAAGCAAAGACTTTAAGTGTTTGATAAAGTAAATACCAAGATGTTGCTTTTTGTAGCTGTAACTTCAAGTTACAGTGTTAAAAGTTAAAGTTAAAGTGTTTCCTAATACTGAATAAAATAAGTACAAAGCCCATGCTGTTTTGAAAGATTTATATATATACATCTTTCTCTCTCTCTCTCTCTCTCTCTCTCTCTCTCTCTCTCTCTCTCTCTCTCTCTCTCTCTCTATCTCAGGATTTCCCTCTGTTGAGGCTGGATGATGTAGTAAACGATCAATCAAATATTGTTGGCTTCTCCATGTTGAACAACAGTCATCCTTTCTACCTTGAGTTCATCAGAAGTCTAAACCTCTCATGGAGGGAAGGTTGCGACCTTAGCCCTTACCCTGGGCCAGCGGTGAGTTTGCAGTCTTTACAGATGTTAATTTGACATCCACGCATTGACGGCCTTTTGACCACCAAAATAACAGCACAAACAAATATTATAGTATAGGTTTCATTCATCTGAATGCTTCAATTCCAAATTCCAGATTTGCACTGGATTTTGTATCTCAACAATGCATGAAAACTTGATGTCAAAATTTTACATCAAATTGACATCTAACATTGGCATCAAAAAATACATCAAAAGTCATTTCCAGGACTGTCCTGTATTTTATTTTTGATGTGTTTTTGATGCCAATCTTGGTCAATATGAAGTAATTGAGTACGTTTACATGGACACCAATACTCCAATTTTAATACGATTAAGACAATACTCTGATTAAGAGCATGTAACACGTAAACAGCCATTTTAATTACCTTAATCTGACTAAAGTCGAAATTAAATTAAGACGTGCAGTATGCAGATTTTAATGGCATTATTGAAGTGCAGTACAGACATGTAAACATCGCAATTGTCATGTAGGATTTTCACCACATTTTGTGACAGGATAGTCTATACACAGTTGGCTGATTGACACTATTCTCTGCACCTACGAAGTCAGTAAAGAACCACAGACACCTGCATCTCGAAATGCGGAGGGTTTCTTTCCCATATGGCATGCGTTATCAAATTCCATTAAAAAAATTCCATTAAAACATATTTGCATGCAATATCTCGTTTTATCACGAGGGGGCATGCGTGAAATATTCCTTAAAGGGCCACGAAACCCTCCGTCAGGGTGTTTTCACACCCTAGTTTGGAAAAAGTCAGGTAAGTGAGTGTGTCCAGTTCTGTTTAGGTGGGAGTGTTAGGGGAGGGAAAGAGGGAAGGATTTGCAAGAATAGGAGTTTCCATTTGGTATGTCTTTAAAAACTGAAAGAGGGTGCTGACGATACAAACTAACTTTGCCATCTGAATGAACAAACAAAGGGCACTGATCTCACACACACTTACCAAATCTGTAGCGACAGGACAATCAACACAAACTGGAGCCGTGTCTTTTTTAAAAGGAGACGAGCAGCAAATCCGGATTTCATCATTTCCAGATGCGAAAAGCTCTCGGGTAACTGTCGCGTGCACTGTAATCCACACGTGAGTCCAGCTTCACTCTCATAGTGGGAAAATGAAAACAAAACCTTTGTTGTAGCACATTAATAAATGCAACACTGACAAGCCTTATCTCTAAATTCTTGTTTTTCCACTTGTTTTGGCAACACAACATGGTGTCTCTCTGTCATCTGAACACTGTAAAAGATAAAAAGTCTTTGGAGCTATCATGCATATTAATGAAGTTGCACCGCATACACAATAGAGTGCGCTGATTGGTTTGAACCAAGTCTTTCTCATAAATTAATGCTGCACACTCAGAAACATCACAATGTACTCACAGGTACAGACATCCAGTCTCCACTCTAGACTACACACAAGTATCTAATCGCTGTGACACAGCTTCAAAAATTTGTTTCAAACCGGAAGAACGAATTTGCTCAAAATAACGCAAAAACAACCAAGTTTCACTTTTTAGTGTAATATATGTGTCCTAATAGCGTTTATAGCAGCGTGGGACACATATATGACTGTCAACAGCTCAACACATGCGTTTTGGTGTTTCGTGACCCTTTAATGAAAGTGAAAGTGGCAAACTTCAGTTAAAGTCGATAAATTAAAAATGAAACACCCAAAATTACATGAAACCGGAAGAAATGTGGATAGTGTGGTGACGCAATGATGTTAATCGTATTATGTGCTATAACATGTAAATCGAGATCATGAATGGAACACTCAAAAAGCAACTCATGTAAACACCTTAGTCTTATTATTGTCTTATTCAGGTTAAGGCAAATAATTTGATTAGGGAAGTTTATTTATAAATTAATTTCGAGAGGAGCACGCACTTATGATTGCTAGCAGCTGATCCTCGTTAGCTAACGCACAATCCACCAATCAGAAGATTTCTAAATCACTATAAATAATCAAAACCTTTTACCTAAGCCATCTTCGTCTTGAAGAATCCGCCCTTCCACCCCTACTCCTCCCCTTTCCTCATCAGGGCAGCACAGAGGCCCAATGCATCATTAGCATCATTGCCTCACAGCAAGAACGTCACCAGCTCAGACCTTACCTGGCCAGGTCGGCGTTTCTCTGCAGAATTTGCATGTTCTCCCCGTGTTTGGTTAGATTTTTTCCCGGGCACTCCGGTTTCCTCCCGCAGACCAAAACATGTAACATATATAAATTGACAAACTAAATCGTCATTATAGGCAAGCAATAAATTCAGCATACAATCTCCACAGCCAATTCATAATCAAGCATGGGAGTTCTCGAGACCTACCTGAGCTCAGACTCCCCTCTCGCCCTGCAACGAGAGGGAGCCCCGGGCTCGAGGATCTCATGAACTCAGGGGTCTCTCCAGGGACAGCATGCCAAACACGCTTTATAATCAATCATCGGCAAGGGCGAACTTGAACTGATGTCCATGTGAACGTAGTCACTGACACTTTTGACGCAGTATTGACATTGTTTTGACATCAAGGTGCATTCTAGGTTAAAAGAGATTTCAATTCTCTATAGTTTCAGTAATCTGATTGACATTCCACTGCACTGTTTAAAACCGATATTGCTGAAATTTGCTTAGATGGGGAAAAACTGCCAACTGCAAACCGCAGAAACGACTAAACCCGTGGAATAATGAGGTGTTATTCCTGCCATGAGGATTTTTCTGATGTGTCCAAAAAGAATACGCGCCACACAATGTAATTTAGGAACCTCTGTTAGACGTTCAGGAGGAAGACAGTAGCTGTAGCTCTCCTTGTCCTCCTAGTGACCCCATCTAATGTCTTTCTCAATTCTACATTCCTTTTTTCTCTTTTTCTCCCTCGTTCTTAGCCTTTGCCTGTCTTGGCTTATCTTGCCTCTCGTTTCATTCCACCTACAGTTGTCATCGGCGCTGATGTTCGACGCAGTGCATGTGGTGGTTGGAGCCGTGCGAGAACTGAACCGCAGTCAGGAGATTGGAGTGAAGCCTCTGAGCTGCACATCTTCGCTCATCTGGCAGCACGGCACTAGTCTCATGAACTACCTGCGCATGGTAAGTGTCATCATGGCTTCTCTGTAGGCAGCCATTTTCTGACTGCTGCATTTGATGGCTTTAGACTTTACAGATGGTGTTTGCTATATGTCACACTAGCTATTAGGGCTGCACAATATATCATTTCAGCATCAATATCCCAATGTGCGCATCAACAATAGTCACATATGCAATGATACATTATAATTATAGTTTACCAAGAGAAAGAGTTCAAAACACATGAGAATTGTGTAGTTATTGCAGAGTTTAACCAAAATGGACAGAAAGTTTTTTTGTTTGCGCGTGTTTTTTTAAAAACATTTTTATACTTAGTTTTTATATTTTTTAGGAACATATAACCAGTAGGAACAAAACAAACAAACAAAAAATAATAATACATATGTACATAAATATACATAGATACATGTATACGCAAATACATCCATTCCACACATGTATATCTATCATAGACTGTAAAAGATATGGACGTAGTATCCGTGACATCACCCATAGGTTTCTGAACACTGCAAAAGAAGCTACAAGTAGGCGCGGCCAACCATCACCTTTTTGTTAGCGCGTCATCGCATCAAACGCGGGATACCAAATAAGGGCAAAGAGGCGGAGAGTGAGCGGAGCTATTTTGCTTAGACCTGGCTTAGACAGACTTTTTACTGTAGGAGAACGTTTAATACTTCATTACCTGTGACTGGTTTGTGTTCTGACCACAAGTGCTTGGTTGTACACTATATCAATAATGAGTTTAGACTTTTAAAAACACTTGTAACACATTGAGCCACTAAGCATTGTTCTTATGACGTTTTTCTAGAGGAGGAAAACGCGAATAACTTCCAAACACTTCAGATATAGTCTGTGTTAGTAAATGCAAGGCTATTTATAAAATCTAGCACTAACACTGTATGACAACACTTCAGATGACTGTTTTATAGCCTACAGCTAATCAGTCTGTCAGATTCTGGAGTGCAATACTGGTCTAAAGAATATTATAAGTGATAAATGATCTTAAATAAAACAAATACATTTATAGAGATGGTATATAAGTATATAATTTCACTCACCTGGGAAATGGAGGCAACTTGAACGGTTTGTAAGCACAATTAAGTCCACACAGCATGCCATATCATCTGATAATTGCAGGAAATAATTACAAAAGGCAAATGACTGTGTAAAGAAACATTAACCAAAACAATAAAAACGATGTATACGCTGAGATCAGCGGCTACTTAGCCAGAATCAGCTGAGGTGACGAGACAGCGAGCAGCTAGACCTAGATGTCACTCAAGTGACCCCGCCCTTAATTATGCAGACTTAATATAACAATAAAAACGAAACGGATGAGTTATAAAAAAATTCACCCCGCTCACAGTTGTCATGAAGGGTAATCATAGCTATATGCACCAAAGCCATTGTTTGTACCAGGCTGTAAACATGTTTTTATCAGCTGTAAAAATGGCCAATTTACCAGTGCAGAAAGAAAGCACTTGGACTTCCTGGAGCCAGCCCCCCAAGGCGAGTCGATGAATTGCAGTTTTAGTTACTTCAGTATTGCCTTTCCGAGGGAGAGCGGGAGGTTGCCGCTTGATATCTATATACATTCATATGTGAAAATATTAAATTAGCTCATCGAAATAAATTAAATCAGTATAAAATAAAATATAATAAAAGGTTGCCAAACATATTTTCACAATGATGCATAACCTTTAGAATTATGTAAATGTTAAATTATGGATAATTATATTGTCGTTGTGTAGAAAGCCAGCCATTTACTCCATTTCTTTTCAAAGATCTCTAATTGTTATCTAAGTGCATGTGTCATTTTTTCCATTTCCTCAACTTCTGCTATAATTCTGAACCATTCATCTTGAGTTGGTGGATCTTCTTTATACCATTTCCGGGTTATTGTTTTTTTACTTGTTGCCAACAATATCTTATCAATAGATATCTATCCTCCTTTTCAAGTTGCACTTGTTTTTAAGTCCTGACAGAGGTTAAAGTATTCAGATGCAAGCTATTTGACCATTTGTAAGTTTAATGAAGTGTAATTGTATTGAATTATTTATACAGACTTTTTGCACTGTTATTTTACATTTGATTATTCAAATTCTGTTCCTGAATACTATTCGACTGTGCCAAAAACCATTAAAACACTATTTATTTTACTTTTATCTTTGCTTTTTTTGTATTTACTTGTATTTGTGCATGATTCTACACTGTAAAAAGTGATTAGTTACTTAAAGTGAGTAAACCAGTTGCCTAAAAAGCAACAAGTTGACTTTACAAAAATAATGTAAGTAAACTCATTGTAACTTGGAACTGTTACACTGACTTAATTATTATAATTATGCTAATTGTACTCACTTTTTAAAGTCAACTAATCCCTTTTTTAATCCCTGACTTTGTCATGCTAAATTTACATGATTTAGATTTTGTGTTGTGTCCACATGCCTCCTCATTCATGTCACTTTTTGTGTATGTTGTGTATGAGCTTGCTCAGTGAGCATGAGCACATGGGTCATGGTCTGATAATGTTGCATTACAATTAGTTTTTATTTCACATGACTTTTCAGAACTCTAAGTATTTACCAAATTTATCTCTAACCACAATAAAAATAAATAAATAATTATTTCTTAGCCACAAATTTTAAATAATGTGTCAAAACAAGCAAAATATGGCTGTATACTATACATTTTATTTAACAAAACAAAAAACAGTTAACACCAGTTTACTACACATAAATATGAAGTTAATATCCTATATCCTGTTTAAATAATGGTTAAAGCGAAAGCAAACAGTGCTGCTTAAAAGACCAATCTGGAGCTCTTGAAAGCAGCAGGGCTGTGGGTGCATGAACAACTTTTTGTCTAGTCTATTTGAAAGGGAACCGATCACACCAGTTGCATTTTCAGGCACGGTTGTTTCAAGCAAGGAAACGGGAATGTGCACGTGTTTTAAACAGTCGTGCGCATCACATGCTGTTGGCGCGAGTGATTTTACATTCAGTAATCAACCGGCTTTCTTTTGCCCACACGAACACGATTATATTAGTCAGTCAGTCAGTCATGCTTCTTCTCGATACTAAGATCGCATTTGCATGAATATAGGGCCATGCTTATTGTTGAATCCTGCATTTAAGAAAACTACACTTTAAAAATTATTTCCAACCAGCCAAAGTGGCTAGTGGAGGCGCTGTCTAACCCGCCAGAGCTGAAATCTACCCACATTTGGCGGGTTGGCGAGCGTTAATGTAAAGCCCTGGTTATTATTACAATGTTACATATTTGGTGCTTTAATAAGTCTGTAAAATCAACAATTATAGCCTACTGAATTTAGAAGACACGCTGGAGTCTTATTTTAATGTATGTTGTTTTGCTAGATACCAAAAAGCTGGTAAAAAACAAATAGAATAAAAGTGTATTGAAAAAAGTGAGTAGTTTACTTTTATTTATTTTTTTAAGTGAGTACAATTAGCATAATTCTAAAAATTAAGTCAACTTAACAATTCCAAGTTACAATAGGCTTGCTTACATTATTTTTGTAAAGTCAACTTGTTGTTAAGTCAATTACTTTACTCGCTTTAAGTAACTAATCAGTGTTTACAGTGTACAGAATCACCCCGATCATTATAAATGAATAAACTCTTTCCAGATAGCAGTTTTCAATTCATCTGTTGAAACTGTATATACAGTATATCACAATATTTACCGCAGTAAAACAAAATACTGCAATGTCCAATTTTTTCCAATATCATGCAGCCCTACTATATATGTTTCCATCCACTTATTCTTATGCACAATTTGGAATATCACATAAAAATGATTATTGGAAACACCAATGTGCGCTTAAATTTTAAAAATGCACATATGCACATAATGCAAAATACACAACTGAGTTTGATAAACCTTTAATCCAATATTGAAAAATGAGCATATATTATGTTCGAAACATATTTACACTGTAAAACCCAAAAAGTTAAGGTAACTCAAACCATTTGAGGAAACCGTTGCAATAAACCATTTAGATTCAAAAACTAATCCTAACGAGTACTGTGAACTTAATCCATTTAAGTAAACGAAGCAATTTGAGCACCGTAAAATCCAATAAATGAAGAGAACTCAAACCATTTGAGTTAAAAAAAACTAATCTATATGAGCACTGTGAACTTATTCCATTTAAGTTGTTGAGGTATTTCATAAACATTCTGGTTTATCTTAAAAACAATGCTGAAGTCAGATATTCTGCTTTGAAAATGTGAGTTACATGCCAGAACATTCGTCTTTGATTTGGTTCTTTAACCCCTCTAATGCCAGTTTATCCAATTATTTCAGCACCCTGGGTTGCCTTCATGGAAAACAGTGCATTTCATTCATTAAGTCAGGAAGGCCCACAAAGTATGCATACGTGTCCGAAATGCAACCTCCGGTCGACAGTAACAGCCCCGAAATGAGTTGCAGATTCAGAGTTCCACACGAGGTGGTTATTAATTAGCAAATAACATAAGCATTACAAACGTAAACATTAGGTGAGCAGGTTACATTGTAACCCCGTGTTCTAACAGTGAGAAGCAATTTGGCTGTTTGCATCATGCAGACGAAACACGACAGCAATTTAAAAACAGCCATTTGGAAGCTCAGAATAGTGCACTCACTGCACTCCAATGAAATGGTAAGGTTCACAATCTAATTAATGCATATTAAACCTTCTTAACATTATCAAATGTAGATGCTGAATCACTGATATGAGTTGGCTTGCACTGAGTCACAGTTCTAAAGTTTAATTTCAAACGGTTTATTTTATTTTTAAGATCTGAGGTGAACTATCTGCTGCTGCTTTCAGTAGTATGGCAATAAATGTCTTGTAAAATGGCATTCAAACTCACATCATAAGCATTTAACACTATATAAAGCATATGAGGTTTACCTAAGGTGATTATTGTCATTTATCCTGTTGTTCACCAGTGAGAAATAAAAGCCGTTTCTAAAATATACATTTCTGATGTTGGTTTTGACAATAACTCCTTTTAATATTGAAAATATTCCTTCTGTCGCGTGCTGTTGCTTTTATTTAGAACGGTTCAAATCAGTCTTAAATCAGCCTTTATGCTCGACAGTCAGGCAAACTAGTGTCAATCTGGCAACCTGCACTTGCGTGGACTCGTCAGACAAATGAAAATGTGTTTTAATCCAGGGGTGCAATACCTAGTTCAACCACTGAGTGTCAAACTTACATACTGCACCTATAAAATGAGCCAAAACAACACAAAACAATTAAGTTGTCCCCCAAAACAACTCAAGAAATATGTTCAATCCACTTAAATTCGAAATAGCTAAAAAGTTAGCTTAATTCCTTCATGTTGTCCCAACACAAATCGATTGTCTTTTTAAAGTGTAAAACCCCTTCTGTAAAATCCAGTCTGTCATCAATGTGATTTAGCATTATTATATACAAGAACAAAAGGCCCTCAGTGGCTTCTGCTGCAGAAAATGACCTATTTTGATTTGAAATTTAGTGCTAGTTCATCAGGAAGTGACATTTTTGTTCTCCTTTGACTAATTAGATGTAAACGGAGCTTTATTTGCAAAGTTTTATGCAAGTTTTCCAGTTTTGTGCATTATTCTAGTTCATATATTTAGATGGAAACATAGCTGTTAATGTTTGTTGCATTTCTGAGCTGTAGAAGCATTTTATTATGTTTTTTTACAGCACATATGGCTTTTATGGGCTCTGTTAAAGTTACCAACATGAAATCTCAATTGACCCTGTTTACTTTCTCTAAATAACTGTGCAAAACTCATCAATGCATGATATTCCATAGAAAAGAAATGGCTTTGCATTCTTTGTAGCGGTCTCTTGGGGCTGATAAAGAAGATGCTGAGAGTTTATGACAGTTGCTTTTCAATTTAGCCTGCAATAAATTTAAACCTTAGCTACTGCATTATTGTGCATCGAGTATCGCTGAGCATCATTTAACACTATCAGGAAGCATTTAGCACAGTTCATCACTGTGAAACTATGCATTAAACAGCAATAACAGCAGGAAATGAACCAAGAGTGTGAATTTGTACTTAATTTAATATATAAAATATGTATTTACTGTGAAAAAATGTAATAGAGGTTTGATTATTTTTTTTGTTATATTAAAATGAGTCTGTTTAATTATACATTTTTGAGCAAGAATAAGTGACTATTATACATTTTTACCATGATTTATGTGAGACAGCAACTAACATGTTACTAAGCATAGTAATGATTTATGTATACCTAACAGTGTCATTTTAATAAAATAAACAAATAAATAAATAAATAATAATAATAATAATAATGATAAGTATTATTGTTATTATTATTCATTTTTTATTAAAATTACATTATTATTTTGATAAAATAAATACATATAAAATAAATAAATAAATATTATTATTATTTTTCTTTTAATTGTTATTGTTATTATTGACAATAATAATAATAATAGAAATAATAATAATAACAATAACTATTATAATATTTATAATTATAATTTTTATTATTTATTATAATGACATGATTATTTTAATAAAATAAATAAATTATTATTACTATTATAATTTTTTTATATTGACAGTAATAATAATAATAATAATAATAACTATTATTATAATTATAATCATAATTATTATTATTATTATTATTATTATTATTATTAATAGTTTATTATAATGACATGATTATTTTAATAAAATAAATAAATATAAAATAAATAAATATATTATTGCTATTATTATTATTATTTTATTATTGACAGTAATAATAATAATAATAATAATAACTATTATTATTATTTGTTTATTAAAATGACATGCTTATTTCAATAAAATATATATTATTATTATTATTATTAATTTTATTAAAATGACATGATTATTTTAATAAAATAAATACATTTATTATTGTTGTTGTTGTTTTTGTTGTTGTTATTATTATTATTGCCAATAATAGTAACAACAACAACAACAACAATAATCGTATTAATAACTATTATTATTATTATTTATATTATTATTATTATTATTATTAATATTATTATTTTATTAAAATGACATGATTTTTTATAAAATAAATAAATAAATAGATTATTATTGTTGTTATTTTATTTTAAAAATAATAATATTAATTATTATTATTATTATTATTATATTATTTAAAATTTTTAATAATGAAAATTATTTCCATAATTTCACCCATATTTTGACAATTTTAAAAACTATTTTTATAAATATTAAAACAGACACTTTAATTGCATTTTATATGCTTTTTATGTACGTATATTAAATCTTGTTTGTAATCATGCAGACACCGAAACAGATTTTATATATATATATATACAGTACCTACATAGTTTAAATCAAGAATAAATTTAACTTATGCAAAGTCTGCAACCCCAACACATCTTCTAATTTATACCACAGATTAATGTCATGTTTCAAATAGATGTTTTTTATTATTATCATCACAAGTAACTGGAGTGCTTAATGAGCCACCCTTGTCAGAGAGCCCAGGACAACATTGCTGTTCATCCCCTTCATCAATAGCCCTGATGGTGACCAATGCAGAATGACTTTTACGTCCTCTATAATGATTACGCTCAGCCACAATAACTTTACATCTGACATTTAGTTTCACAGCAATTATAACTGTGCCCTTAACACCAGATGTGCGTTGTTTATTGCAACCTGTCTGATGGTCTGCATCTATTTGATCACTTTAATGCCGCTATTATAAACTGTGTGATCCTGGACAGTGTGTGTTTGTGTTGTCTAGACGCAAGTGCAATGTTTCATTCATTGTGTCTCTCCATCTGTTTTGCAGTTTCTCCATTACTCCATCATTTCACCACTCCATTTGGCACCATCACCTCCTCTCGCCCGCCACTCTCGGTTTGTCTCCATAACTCCAAGTGTTTACCTCACTTGCCAATAGTAATGAGAAACGCTCATTATTTTCCCAATTGCATTTGGTTGACTGGAAATGACACTTCACCTTAACTTTCTTAATCATTCCAAAGTTTATTCTCACTTGTCCTCTGGCTGTCTCTCTCTTTTTCTCTGCTCGTGCTATAATTTCCACCATCATATTGTAGGTCAAAATTAATGCTATTTGTCATTCTTGTTTGTTACCCTTGGTTTAAATTCCCCTTCTCTCTCTTTCTCTCTCTCTCTTTCATTTTAGGTAGAGTATGATGGCCTAACAGGCCGTGTGGAGTTTAACAGCAAAGGCCAGAGGACCAATTACACACTGCGCATTCTTGAGAAATTCAAGGGGGGTCACAAAGAGGTAACACACACACACACACACACACACACACACACACACACACACACACA
>CAIGQZ010000253.1:5701093-5713345 GCA_903798205.1 Danio tinwini
TCTTTCTTTCTTTCTTTCTTTCTTTCTTTCTTTCTTTCTTTCTTTCTACAGCTGATCCCAAAATGCTTTTATAATTATTCACTGCAATTGTTCACCTTGCATTAATGCACATTTTGAAGTATCGCATGAGAAACGAGTGATGGAAACGACAAATTACAATAAAAAATTAGCAAAAAAAAATGTATTTATGCTCACATGGTTTTGGAAATTTTGTAAACTAAACTTTGACGTAGCAAACATTACACCCACATGACGAATCAGCTATCTCCATTATTCATTCATTCCTTCATTTTGGCTTAGTCCCTTTATTAATCTGGGTTCACCACAGCGGAATGAACCACCAATTTATCCAGCATATGTTTTACGCAGCGGATGCCCTTCCAGCTGCAATCCATCACTGGGAAACACCCTTACACACTCATTCTCACACATACACTACAGACAATTTTAGCTTACCCAATTCACATAAACCGCATGTTTTTGGACTTTTGGGTGAAACCAGAGCACCTGGAGGAAATCCACGCCAACACGGCGAGTACATGCAAACTCCACAATGAAATGCCAGCTGACCCAGCTGAGGCTCACACCACCGACCTTTGTATGACCTTTGATCTCCATTGTACTTGCCCTAATTAATGTTGGTTGCTTGGACACCAATACTACAGTCAGCTGCTCTGACAACCTGATGGAAATTCACCTAATTTTCCAAATTTGGGATTTTTTCTGTTATTTTTTATGTAAACAGTTTGCTTTTGACTTTAAGCTGGAACCATTGTGTGGTGTTTAATCAGCTGTTTCTCTCTCTAAATATAATTTCACTGCATTAGTAGTGTGCTTGGGATCATTATCATTTCCGGAAGGAATTATGGGTTAAAGCCTGTATATTGATCTTATCCTGCAATGCAGAAGTTCACTCATTTTTTACGATTGTTTTAGAACTTCCGATTAGGTTGTTTATAAGAGAAATGACTAGTAATACTAAACGGCAGAAAATTACTATTAATATCAAACTACTTGCTCCACAAACAAGTGTGTTCATGACTCTATTTAAAAATAAGAAGAACATAATAAGAGATTATCACTTTGCAACATGAAGCAGCATAACGTGTAGTTTATAACATCTAAATATCAATGGAAGTGAATAAGACCGCCTCACCAAAACCACCAACAGAAATACAGCCACAACAGAGACTCCTGAATTTACCTGAGTTTAACTGGCAGTGAAGCTCCATGTGAAGTACAATTTGAAAAAGAAAAAGTCTTACTAAGTGAAGTTTATTTATAAACTAATTTCGAGAGGATCACGTGATTATGATTGAACACGGCTGGTCATGCATTAACCATGTATGACCAACCAATCAGACGATTTCTAACCCACTATAAAGAGCCAGGGTTTCTTACTACAGTCATCTTCGTTTGAAGAATCCCCCCTTCCACCCCTACTCCTCCTCTTTTCCTTTCATAGGGCGGCACGGTGGCCCAGTGACTAGCACTGAGGCCTCACAGCAAGAGCGTCACCGGTTCAAGTTCTTTAACAGACTGGCTGTCGTTTCTGTGTGAAGTTAGTATGTTCTTCCCGTGCTTGCGTGGGTTTCCCCCGGGTTCTCCGGTTTCCTCCCACATTCCAAAAACATGCACTACAAGTTAATTGAACAATCTAAATTTAGCACTAGTCAAACTTTTATCCATCAGCATATCTCTCCGTAGCAATTATTTTCTTCATCAGCTCTTACAAAAAGGGGGGAGTTCTCGAGATCTACCCGAGCTCAAAGCTCCCCTCTCGCCCTGCAAACGGGAGGGATCCCAGGGCTCAAGGACCTTTTAAGCTCAGGGCTCTCTCCCGGGACAGCATGCCAAACTTGCTTATAATCAATCATCAGCTAAGTGTGAACTCTTGAAACTTTCATGTTTAGCAAAACAAAACGCTGTCTTTTTTCACCACTTTAAAAACCGTTGAGCATCTCTTGCACCGTTGAAAAACACAGTTCAGTTATGCTGAGTTCAGACTACATGATTTTAACCCCGATTTTGACTCGCCGACAGGTTTTGAGAAATCGCAGACAAATGCCTGAAATCACAGGCAAATCGGTGCTCGTGCACGTGAGTGACAATCACATCGTGTAAACTATCAAAGACATGATCTGAAAGAATCACAGATGAGTCGTCGATGCCCGTGAGGTATTTGGCATGCTAAATATCTGGAGCTGTTGGCGATTCAAATCACGCCGTGTGAATGTGTTCTGACTGAAAATAACATCGGCGATCACCTACAGCCAATGAGAGAGCAGCATCCACTACCGTGGTTACCTGCAGGCCAGTGGGAGGTTGGGGGAAAAGTTAAAAGCGCTCATTTTCTATTTATTTGGACCCAAGAAATGGAGGAAAAACTATTAGAAATTTGGCAGGAGCACCCATGTCTGTTTGACGTGTCATCTGAGCAAAAACACAACCTGTATAAAAAAAAAATTTGAGCAGAAATTACTAATTCCCTTCAAAGCCAGGTGAGCAAATATGTACATTTTCTACCCCATTAAAGGCTACTTTCTTGTTATGTAGTTAATATCAAAAGATATACTATGTGTTTTTTTTGTAAGACAAGTTTGGACAAAGTTGTTGGCGATTCTTCTTATTTTAAAGTCATACAGTGTGAACCCCCCTGTCGTCAATCCATCTTGCAATGTGAAAAAAGCAGCAACAAAATGCTAGCCCAGATAGTCATGCAGTGTGAAAACATCTGTGACACGGCTACTTTAAAAACCATGCAGTCTGAACTCGGCATTAGTGGCATCCCTACTGTTAGCTAGTTTCTCCACCACTGTCACACCCCTACTCCCCAAGGAAGAGAGGAAAAAACAATACCACATTGGAGTATTTTTGTTCATTATTGTTCTTTTTCTTCCTCAGGAACATTCACTTTCAGGCTTTTTTAATTCTCCCCCCTTCATTTTTCATTCCATATCCCTTGTTTCCTTCATCTCTCAAGGGCACAATATTCCTTGTGCCGTCGCTGGAAGCTTTCTTTTTACCATCTCTCTGTTCTTAACCATTCCCCATCACCCCTTCCTCCACAAGTATCCGTTTCTTTCTTCAAGGACCGCCGCTTTATTCCTCCCCATCTCTCTCTTTCCGTTTTCGTCAAGCTGCACTCCACTCTTTAGCCCTGTTTTTCCATCTCCCTGCTTCCCCATAATAAATAAATCTCTTTCCTTTTACCCAAGGACTCTCATATCGAATTCTCCCATCAAGACAAGCTTCTTCCAGTGCACTTACATCCTTTTATTATCCGTCCATTCATCCATCCAGCTGTCCAGCCTTGACTCTCTCTTGTTTTCCTCAATTCTTCGCTCATTCTCCTTGTGCTACAGTAAATATCCAGGTTTTTTTTGTTTGTTTTTTCTTTCTTTATGAATGAACCTCAGATAATGCTGAACACTTTTTCTTTCAAATTCTCAAATCCAAGGTCAGTGTTTAGCATTTAAAGGCACAACATGAAACCAAATTGCAGACCTGATTCCAGTCGAGCATTTTACGACAGGCACAGCGGTATGCTAATTTGCGCTTAGCAACATCGCTAAATTATCACCACAATAGAGGGGGATGTATTTAGTTTCTGTCAGCAAGAAAACTACTCACCAAGTTGAAGCACAGAAAATTGATTATAGACCATTTTACGATACTTTTTATTGTGCGTTTTGTTTTTAAACATGTCCAGCAGTGACTGGATTTAAAGTACATGCAGTTGAAGTCAAAATTATTTGCCCTCCTGTGAATTTTATGTTTAAATTTTTCTAATATTTGCCAAATAATGTTTAACAGAGCAAGGAATTTTTCACAGTATTTCCTATAACATTTTTTCTTCTGAAGAAAGTCTTATTTATTTTATTTCGGCTAGAATAAAAGCATTTTTTAATTTTTGAAACCATTTTAAGGTCAATATTATTAGCCCTCTTAAGCAGTATTTTTTTCGACTGTCTACAGAACAAACCATTATCAGTGTTAGGGGTAGGGCATTACAAGTAACGCAAGTTGCATAATAATAATACTTTAATAATATAACTAGCAAAGAAACACATTACTAAATAAAAAAATAAAAATATTTAAGTTACTTTTTTATTATTTTTACTTTTCTATTTTTCTTATTATTAATATTTGAGTTACTTTTTACTTTAATTAATTAGCTTTTTAAAAAGTTCTATTCATTTCATCTTCATTTCTATAGCGCTTTTACAATGTATATTATGTCAAACCAGCTTAACATAGAAGTTCTAGTAAATTGTGTCAGTCCAGTTTTCAGAGTTGAAGTTCAATTTAGTTCAGTTCAGTGTGGTTAAATTTCATTGCTGAAAGATGAAAACTAGAATTGAAAAACATTTTCGTTAACTGAAATAAAACTAGAACTAACTAAAACTGTATTGTGTAAGGCAAGGCAAGGCAAGGCAAGGCAAGGCAAGTTTATTTATATAGCACATTTCATACACAGCGGCAATTCAAAGTGCTTTACATAAACAAGAATAAAAAAAGACAAGTGTAAGAAAAAATAAAAACAGATAATAAAAAACTGATAAAAACAGATAAAAATGTGTTAAAACAGGTTGTAAAAGAATAAAAAAGAAGAGAAAAAAATAGTAGTGCGATCTGTGGGACGTAGCACAGTGCTCATTCAGTAAAGGCACAGCTAAACAGATGTGTTTTCAGTCTTGATGTGAATGTGCCTAATGTTGGAGCACATCTGATCAATTCTGGAAGCTGATTCCAGCAGTGAGGGGCGTAGTAGCTAAAAGCCGATTCACCCTGCTTTGACTGAACTCTTGGAATTTCTAGTTTATATGATCCTAGAGATCTGAGTGTTCTATTAGGTTTGTATTCAGTGAGCATATCTGTAATGTATTGAGGTCCTAGACCATTTAGTGATTTATAGACAAGTAATACAAAACTACATACAATAACAAAATACCAAATACAAAATAACAAATACATAAGCTTTAAAGAAGTAAATCTATTTACTTCGCGCTGCCAGCTTTATGCGAGGTGTTTGACCCGTCTGGCACCTTTGCTATTGGCCAGATCAAGCAGTCCACCTACAGCAAGGATCACCAAACTTGTTCCTGGAGTTCCGGAGTCCTGCAGATTTTAGCTCCAATCCTAATCACACACCTGACCAAGCTAATCATGGTCTTACTAGGTATACTTGAAACACCTAGGCAGGTGTGTTGTGGCAAGTTGGAGCTAAACCCTGCAGGGCACCGGACCTCCAGGAACGAGATTGGTGACCCCTGTTCTACAGTCATCCTTGCTGTTGTCCCCATGACAAAAACAACAATTGGACATGACAGCCACATGGTTACAACATTAAATACGACCCGAGTAAATGCTTAAAATTATTGATTTAAGACATTTGTGCCCAATAATAGGTTTTATTTCTGTTCTGGATCTTTTCAGTGAATTGGTTGAACTAGTTCACCAAATCAAACTGAATCATTTGAAGTGTTTCGCGTCTCCAGTAAGCACTTATCCACAACAACTTTTTAACATGCATGATACCTCCCTTCTGACCCGAAATAAACAGTTTTTCCAAGTTATTCAGTTACTAGAACAGTACACAGAGATTGGATTTGAGAACCTGTGAACCGATAATACTGTGCATGCGCCCTTTGGACTGCTATCTTGTAGGCTGTTGTATTTAAATTTGTGGATGGGTACATGGTAGTGGTAGATGACAGTGATGACGTCCTCTGAATATATGTTTCAAAAATGTATCTCTGGTTGAGGTTTTATTATACCATATTTATTCTTATGATTTTGAATCTTTCACCTAACAAATATCCTACTCAGTGTTGCCAGACAAACTATAATTATCGTATTTGTACGATAATTTTGACCTCTGTACGATGTACGACCAATAACGAAAAAAAAACCTATACTGTACAATAATTTCAGAATTTTATGGCATTTAAAATGAATTTCATTGTGATCTTAAGTCTTCTATACGTATTGATAGCTGCATCTTTTGTCTACTGTCTGTGAGGACAACGTGGAGTTAGACACGTGTTCCATATCAACTTACGTCTCATCTTCTCAGCCAATCAACATGGAGAACGGCTCTCTCACGCGTTAACATTCCTGCTGCACGCGGCCGTGCTTAAGTCTGTCGTTTTTAGGTTGTATCGTTTAAGCAATAAAGTTTTAAAAAGTAGTGCTGAAAAGGAAGGGGAGAAGGACGGGAGTTTGCCCTTGATGTTCTCATTTTTCCCCATTCAAATGCATCATGTGAACGGGTTTTTTATTCTCATCAAAACAAAGCCAGGAAATCGGCTCATTAAAGATACTGTGGATAGGCTCGTGCACACCTCAGACTGAATGTGTTAAAAATTCGGGAGGATGCATTGCTTTCAAGCCAACCAGCACTGTTGCGGTCCATGACGACATCCAATTTGTACTGCAAAATGAATCCCTCAACATCTGGCAACAAACGTAGGTATTCAATGACAGCGACTCGTAGGTGAAGTTTGAACTTTCCCACTAAGGTACGCCTATTTATTTAGTTTTTTTTTTACGTATTGTGGTATTTTACGTTGTGTCAAAACTCTATTTGTCTAGATAATATCTGTATACTTTCCGTTTGACTCGTGTGTAATAATTTTCTTCCAAATAAGATAATTTTGAGGTTCTTGTACGATACTTTTCCAATCTGGCAACACTGATCCTACTTTAGTAAAAACTAACTAAAGCTACTGAAACTAATAAAAACTAAACTAAAACTAAACAATTTCAAAACTAATAAAAAAAACTAGCAAATCTGCCTCTAAAAAATACTTAAAGCGAACTGAATTGGAATACAAAAAGTCAAAACGCAATCAAAACTAAAACTAATGAAAAATCCAAAATGTATTGTAACCTTGTTTTGTAGCTGTAGTGCACATCTGAGGCAATTTCTGTGCTATTGCAGTTTATCTTAATAAACTCACTGTTATCAGACAATGGGTGATAAATATCTCTGCAGCGCTGTAGTGGCTACAGACAATGTTATATCAGCCTCCAAAATGACTGACTTCACTAAATCTATCTGGTATTGCTAATTGTCTCTCTTTTGTCTTTGTTTGTTGCAGAAAGCAGATCTGGCAGTGGCTGGATTTACGATCACATCAGAGAGGGAGAAAGTCATCGATTTCTCCAAACCCTTTATGAACCTTGGCATCAGTATCCTGTACCGTGTCCACATAGTAAGATACATTTGTAATATTAGTTTGCACAGATATATGTACTGTGCATAGATATTCATATATCAGAAATGATATGCATTATATTATATCCGGAACATTTATTTATTTATTATTATTATTATTATTATTATTATTAATATTATTATTATTATTATTATTATTATTATTATTATTATTATTATCATCAATATTTATTAACTTCATTATGATTATTCCCTATAATTTAGTTTTTTATAAATATTTATTGTGATTAATTTGCATGTTTAATAAAATAAGTATAAATATCTAAATATTATACTTAGCTATTTAATATTCTTTGGTGAACATCAAATCACGCATCAGGAACATTTATTTATTTATTTATTTATTTATTTATATTGTATTATTTTTATTTCTTTTTAATTTATTTATTTATATTATTGTTATTTCTTTTTAATTTATGTTTTTATTATTGTTATTGTTGTTATTTTAATATTAATATTATTGTTATTATCATCAATTTATTATTACATTTATTATGATTATTCCCTATAATTCATTAGTATTTTTATAAATATTTATTGTGATTAAGTTGCACATTTTGTAAAATAAAAAATATCAAAATATTATACTCAGCTATTTAATATTCCTAGATGAACCACAAAAAAACACATATATTATTTTATTATTAATATTACTATTATTGTTATCCTTATCATCAATATTTATTATTAACTTTACTATGATTATTCCTTATAATTAATAAATATTTATATAATTATTTTGTATTATTAATTTACACATTTAATGAAATAAAAATAAATAGCAAAATATTATACTATTACGATTATTTCTTATAATCTATTAGTATTTATATAAATATTTATTTTAATTATTGTCAATTATTATTAAAAGATGTCAGCTTATATTTCTTCCAACATTTTAAAAGAAAAACATTTCTGAGATTTTCTGCTTTGTGCTTTTATCTCAGCCCAGACGTTTTAACTTCTCTTTTGATAATAAATGAATGTGAAGTGTTAAAATCATGAACATTACCTTTAGTTACGCTGTCCTTTTGGCAGTGAACTAACCACATTTCACTATTTATTTATAAATGCCACATGTCATTTTTCTAACAAAAAGTCTCTTTGTGTGATATTACCATTACACCAAACGACAAAAAAAATCTATTTTTGTCATGAAAATAAAAACATTGACAGTAGAAAGGTAAATGACCAGGACTTGACTGTTTCCAGACCGTGGGTAGATTTCAGCTGTGGCGGGTTAGACAGACACTCCCACTAGCCACTTTGGCTGGTTAAAAATTTATATTTTAATAGTTTTCTTAAAAGCAGGGTTCGACAATAAAGATAGCCCAATATTCGTGCAAATGTGATCTTAGAATCGAGAAACAGCAAAAGAAAGCAGGGGAATACTGAATGAGAGGATGATCACTCACAGGTGATGTGATCCGCGTGACTTTAAAAAGCGTGTGTGCTCCCGTTTACTTGCGCAACCATGACTAGAGGAAACACAACTGGTGCAATCTCTTTCTCCAAATAGACTGGACAAAAAGTGATGATTGTGCACCCACAGTCCTGCTGCTTTCAAGAGCTCGAGATTTAAAAAAAATAGATATACAGTTGAAGTCACAATTATTAGCCCTCCTTCGAATTTTTTTCTTTTTTAAATATTTCCCAAATTATGTTTAACAGAGCAAGGAAAATTTCACAGTATGTCTGATCATGTTTTTTTCTTCTGGAGAAAGTCTTATTTGTTTTATTTCAGCTAGATTTTTTTCAGCAATTTTTTTTAAAAACATTTTAAGGTCAAAATATTTTTTTACAATACTTAGCTTATAATACTTTAGCTATTCTTCTTTACAATTATTCTTTTTTTGTATGTGTCATCAGAGGGGGAAAGCCCCGCCCATTAGTGACGTTCTCTTTCTTACTAGCATAGGACATTAGTCTTGTTTTTGAATCTGCCACTATAATAACACATAGGCATTTGTAGCTCCGCCCTCTTTTAAAAAGAGCACAATCTCATTTGAATTTAAAGCGACAGTCACCAAAACTGCACAATTTGGATCAAAGCCTCCCTTTGTACGTGTCACCAGAGGGGGAAATCCTGACTACAGTATTAGTGACTATCTTTATCGCATTAGCATAGAACGTTAGTCTTGTTTTTAAATCTGCCATTATGCTGACACACAGGCATTTGTAGCTCTGCCCTCTTTTTTTAAAAAGAGCACAGTCTCATTTGAATTTAAAGCGACAGTCACCAAAACTGCACAATTAGGATCAAAGCCTCCCTTTGTACATGTCATCAGAGGGGGAAAGGCCCGCCCATTAATAACAATCTCTCCTCCATAGCATAGGGCGTTAATCTTGTTTCGGAATCTGCCACTATGCTGACACACAGGCATTTGCAGCTCCCATCTCTTTTAAAAAGAGCACAACATCATTTGAATTTGAAGCGACAGTCACCAAAATGCCACAATTAGGACCAAAGCCTTCCTTTGTACATGTCATCAGAGGGGGAAAACCCTAGCCATTGGTGACGATCTCTTCCGCATTAGCTTTGGACATTATTCTTGTTTTTGAATCTGCCACTATGACAACACACAGGCATTTGTAGCTTAGCCCTCTTTTAAAAAGAGCACAATCTCATTTGAATTTAAAGCGACAGTCACCAAAACGCCACAAAATTTTGATCAAAGCCTCCGTTTGTACGTGTCACCAGAGAGGGGAAACCCCGCCTATTAGTGACTATCTCTATCTCATTAGCATAGAATGTTAGTCTTGTTTTTGAATCTGCCAGTATGCTGACATGTGGGCATTTGTAGCTCCGTCCTCTTTTAAAAAAGAGCACAATCTCATTTGAATTTAAAGTGACAGTCACCAAAACGCCACACAGTTTGGATCAAAGCCTAAAAGGGTCAGTTTCAAAGAGTTATAAAATATTATTTGTGGAGTTTTTTTTGCTGAAATTGCATACACAAACTCTAGGAACATCAGAGACTTATTTTACATCTCACAAAAAGGGAGCATAATAGGTCCCCTTTAAAACGTGTTCACCTTACACGCAGATCTTGCATTCCTATAGTAAAATCAAACATAGTTGCAAGTGTAAAAAGCTTCAGTTTCCTGAGAAGCATGATTTGATCGGATGAATATATTGCAAGGATAAAAGCACCTGCTTTATACATAATGCATAGATGCACGAACAATTGCGTATACTGTTTTGTCAGCATCAGAAGCTAAACTTTTACCAAACCCCTTCATTTGAAAAACACCACAATAACAAATATGAAATTGTATCAGGAAAAGCTTTCATCTGTTTTGAGAGCCTTTGCTCTGTAGGACTGGTAAAAGCATTGTCTGAATTGTTGATGTGCTTTCTATAGGGCAGAAAGCCAGGTTATTTCTCCTTCTTGGATCCTTTTTCGCCGGCTGTCTGGCTTTTTATGCTTTTAGCCTATCTGGCTGTTAGCTGTGTGCTTTTCCTCGCCGCCAGGTACCACACTGACTCCCAACGCACACGCATCTATTTTCAATATCATAATATTCGCAATCCGTGGTTCCTCTTGAGATAACAGTACTCTCTTTTTTATTTGTTTGTTTGGCATCTGCTATCAGGCTGAGTCCTTATGAGTGGTACAACCCATTCCCGTGTTGGCGGGAGCGCAGGGACCTGCTGGAGAATCAGTACACGCTAGGGAATAGCCTGTGGTTTCCGGTTGGTGGCTTCATGCAGCAGGGCTCAGAGATCATGCCACGGGCTCTGTCCACACGCTGCGTCAGCGGCGTCTGGTAAGTGTGACGATCTTTCACACCTTTTATGAGGCGCTTATCTGCGAGTGTTAAAGACAGGCCTTCACAACAAGTGCAATATCAGTATCTGCACCAGCTGCTTCTGCTAACCTGACCTGCAAACAGCCTGGTGGACAGTGTTGTTGTTAATAGCTAAAGTATTCATGTGTTTTTGGTTGTCTTAATAAAGTATTGTATTTTTTACTAAAGTGATAATATTAATAATAATAATAATAATAATAATAATAATAATAACAAAAATAATAATAATTCATTACATTTATATAGTGCTTTTATGGACACTTAAAGCACTTTAGACATTTTTGGGGAGAATCTCCTCATCCACCACCAATGTGCAGCATCCACTTGGATGATGCATCAGCAGCCATATTGCACCAGACTGCAGACCACACACTAGGTGATTGGTGGAGAGGAGACAGAGTGATGAAGCCAATTATGATATGGGGAGGGTTAGGAGGCCATGATGGACAGAGGTGTGGACAGGATGCCGGGGTTAAACCCCTACTCTGTTTCGAGGGACATCCTGGGATTTGTAATGACCACAGAGAGTCAGGACCTCGGTTTAACGTCTCATCCAAAATGGATGGGACTTACTGAGCAGTATAGAGTCCCCATCAATATAAAGTACTTATTGATAAAAGAAATACAAACATTTTCAGGAAGCTGCCTTAAAGTGTTTTAATAGAGCAAAAATTTAATATTAAATTCCTACAAAATTTAAATAAAATAAAGATATTAATATACCAAAAAAGTAATATTAATAAAAATTTATTTTTATATTCAAATATTATATATATATATATATATATACAGTTGATGTCAGAATTATGAGCCCCCAGAATTATTAGGTCCCAGCGAGGAAATTTTCACAGTATGTCTGATCTTTTTTTTTTCTGGAGAAAGTCTTATTTGTTTTATTTTGGCTAGAAGGTCAAAATTATTATTTTTTTAATAGTCTACAGAACAAACCATCATTGTACAAAAACTTGCCTAATTACCCTATCCTGCCTAGTTAACTTAATTAACCTACAGTAGTTTAGCCTTTAAATGTCACTTTAAACAGCTTAAATAGAAGTGTCTTGAAAAATATCTAGTAAAATATTATTTACTGTCATCATGGCAAAGATAAAATAAATCAGTTATTAGAAATGAGTTATGTTTAGAAACTTTTATGCTTAGAAATATGTTGGAAAAAATCTTCTCTCCGCTTAACAGAA
>CAIGQZ010000253.1:5713445-5742850 GCA_903798205.1 Danio tinwini
TAATAATTGAGGGGGACTAATAATTCTGTCTTCAACCGTATATATATATATATATATATATTAGTAAGGAAAAGAAAGGAAATAAAATCTGTTGTTTTTTTAGCTTTAAATGCATTGTAAATTCCAAAAATATTTCAAAAATTTAGTACATTTTATTTGTTTATTTATGTATGTGTGTATTTATTTATTTATTTATTTAAAAACACTATTTATTATATAAGAAAACCTATTGGAAAACTATAAATAATATGATGAAAAAATAACTGTAAATAAAAACTTCAAAATATAAAATCTATAATATTAAAATACTCCTAAAATAACACTCAGAGAGTTTGTTTAAATTATACAATACTTAGTTTTTAAGATTGGATTTTAGCAGCTTTAAACTCTAAATTGTATCTCTTTACTGTTTTATAGTGTTAACACTATACTTGAATACTTGATCATTTAAATTTTACAAAATGTCTCTTTTTTTCTTTTGTAATAAATACACACACGCTTTAAAATAATGATAACCAAACTAAATTACTGTAGGGGAAATAATATTGAACATGTCACCATTTTTCTTAGAAAACATCTTTCTAAATGTGCTGTTGACTTGAAAGTTTCACAAGATGTTGGAAACAACTAAAGCAATCCATATATGCAAATAAAACAAATCTAATTAGTTTACAAATTAAGTTATGCATAATAAAAAACTTAAATGAAAGGATGCAGGAAAAAAAATATTGAACACAAGAAGGGAGGCGTAGAAAGGCAGTGAAAGCCCAGACAGCAGCTGAAATCTCTCAGTAGTTCTTCAGCAAGTCTCTGCTCTTCCTCATTGTAAGTGATTATCAGCTGCTTCAGTCCAACATCTACATTAGCAGGATGATGAAGATGACATGAGGGTGGACATTTTAGCAAGACAATGATCCAAAATACAGCCAAGAAAACTCTTAAATGCTTTCAGAGAAAGAAAATCAAGCTGTAGAATGGCCCAGCCAATCACCTGACTTGAATCCAATAGAAAACACAAATTCAAGATCAGATTTGATAGACGAAACCCACAGAACCATCAAGATTTTTGCACTCTGTTGAAGTCTGTGAAAAACTCACAGCTGAGCCATGCATGTGACTTCATTTTCCATATGAGAGGTGTCCTTAACCTGTCATCACCAAAAAAAAGCCATTCATATAAAGTATTAAATACATTTCAGTAGGTCAGTACTTTCTCCTTGTGTCATTTCAGTGTAATTACATGTAACTCATTCTTCAGATGTTTGTTTTGTTTTGTCTCTATTTTTGTATTGTTGAAGTTTTACCAAAATCTGCTTCAATTCCAAATTTATGAGAAAATGTCAGAATGTCATGAACTTTAATATGTAATGAACTGACAATAGATCAGTTTATCATAAGAGAGTCACTTGTTAACCTGTTAGCAGTGTTTTTAACAGGTTTAACTGTACATAAAAGTTGATAAACACCAAGATAACCTCTTGAATTTGCTATTGGAGAAGCAAATAAATGATGACCTATTCCCTGTGCAAATGTTCTGCAGGGCAGATTTTCACACATGGGGATGCAAGATTTCAATGTAACATGGCCGAAAATCTGTTCTGTCCAAAGAGACCACAAGTCAAACTAAAGGCCTAAATAAACTAAATAAAGGCCGCTGGTTGCGCAACACCCCGGAAGTGGCTCCGTTTGAGAGTGTAGAAGCTATATTTTATGCACATATGCATCACTTCGGTTTTTATTTTACTGTACAAAAGTTATTTACACTTAAATACACAGTATACTGGATACCCGAGCTGGGTATTGAACATTGGTTTATTTTCATATCTTATAGTCATTGACTAATTTTAATGTAATGTTATGATGCCTAAAATGGAAAGGAGATAAAATAAGTAATGTAAACTCATGCGCCTATAGTTATTATCATCTAAACTAAGCAAGAGCAAATATGTACTATTTAATATCAATGATCAAAAAGTTATTTTCCCAGTATTCAGATGAATTCCAATAGTTTGGTCAGAATTCATGATAGAGATAAAATAATTTTTCCTAGTGTTTGCTTCTCTCTGCTGGTTTCAAGCCGAACTGTCTGGAGTAGTCAAATTCTCTAAACAGATAATCTACAACCTTTCAAAAAAGCATTTTAGGAAAAATAAAAATAAAAAAGCGCCCAATGTTGAAGTGGTTCATCATAAAACAGAAAACATATCAAATATTATTTATTACTTTCAGCAGTTTCTTATGTAAATTCAAAGGTTTTTCTATTCAATTACACTGGAATTTTTCATTTATAGCAATGCATTTGGATATGGAAGGCTTTCAAAATTTGGTAGGCGGAAAATACATAAAAAAATGGTTTAGCACCTCTCATCAGTTGGAATACAATAACCTTTGCATAGATTATGGTAGAGACATTTTTCATTTTTCCTCTGATTACACACATGTGCAGGAACCACCAAAATTATTTACAGCAACATAGACCACACAGAACCTAAAAGGTACACTTTCAAATATGAGTTTATAAAAAAAAAAATACAAAAAGCGCCTCTTTTTTTTAGGTGTTTATTATAACACAGACAACATATACAGTTATTTTAAATACTTTCAATAGTGTTTTATGAAAATTCAAAGGGTTTTCTTTAAAATGATACCAACTTTTTGCATTTACACCTCTGCATGTGGATTTGGGAAGCTTTTAAATTTGGGTAGGCAAAATCCAGGCGGAAATCCCAAAATAGCACTAGACTTTAAAAGGTTAACAGTCTTTTCTCGCTTATTACAAGTGTAAAGTGTGTCGACGTTGTTCCAGCATGTTTGTTTTGTGTACACCCATACTGCATCAGTGTATTTTCAGATTAGTCTCTCACCTCATCTCACGAAGCTTCTTTCTTTCTTGCTTCATTGTGCAGTTTTTGTTATCAAGTCAAGCTGTCTTCGCCTCCATCTTTTCAATTTGTGTCCTGCGTCTTGCTGTTGGGGTCATTTGAGTCAGACACTTTCAGGAAGAGCCACAGTGGAATTGAAATGATTTGATCTGTGCATGTGGCGGAAGCTGAGCGTTTAATCATCTGTGGTGTGAATAAGCACAATAGATGCAACTTTAATCCCACACAGGGGTGACCCAGAAAAGCGATCGTCTATCTGCTCGCTGTCTCCGGGATGCTCTGGGGGATGCGTGTCTGCAATTGGTCTACTTTAATTTTTGATAAAGAGCTTTTACTCAATGACATGTAACTAATCTGCATGTTTGTGCGTTTTTTGGAGGGCGGTCTCTTGTGAAAAGTTTTCAATTCTTCATGGCTCTCTTGAAAGCTCCTTCGCCGAAGACTTTTGAAGACCTCCTTCATCTGGACGTGATTCACATGCTTGTGTTTAAAGGGCTCTCAAACCTCCTACTGAAAATCCTTAGTCAACGTTAATCAGCATTTGGAGCAAAGCTAATAAGCACCTCCGTACAAAAGCTTGGCATTGAGTATATTCCATTAATTGATTTTAAAAACAAATTATAGGTTTATTAGTATCACTACTTGACACACGTGTTCATAAGATATGAAAACCTTTATACAGTAGGTTATAAGGTCGCCCACTGAAGCTAAGCAGGGCTGCGCTCGGTCAGTACAAAAAAAAAGCTAGGTTGCTGCCGGATGTGGTGTTAGTGAGGCCAGCAGGGGGCGCCCAACCTGTGCTCTGTGTGGGTCCTAATGCCCCTGTATAGTGACGAGGACTCTATACTGCTCAGTAAGCACTGTCTTTCGGATGAGACGTTAAAGTGAGGTCCTGACTCTCTGTGGTCATTAAAAATCCCATGATGTCCTTGGAAAAAAGAGTGTGATCGTGTCATCCAGGTGGATGCTGCACACTGGTGGTGGATGAGGAGATTCCCCCCAATGTGTAAAGCATTTTGAGTGTGTAGAAAAGCGCTATATAAATGTAAGATATTATTATTATTGTTATGAAACATTGATAATCATGAGACATGATTGCATAAATATAAAGGGGATTTTTTTGCATGCCTATGACAACTGTCATTAAGTGTCATTCTGTCATTAGGCCATGCCCACATTAATATGTTTTTGTTTAAAAACATATATGTTTCTCTAGAGTTGGAAATCGTTTGGGGTTATTTTGATACCAGTGCTAAATTGCTACTTTTAAAACGGGACCGCTGCCAAAACAGTGCCTGAACCGATACTTTTGAGCCACAAAATTATGGTGGATGACTCTAGAAAAATATTTTATTTGACAAAAAATATTTTATACGTTTTAATTGAACAATATAATTACAGTTTAAAGGTGCTGTATGTAAAATGTTGACTCTTCTAAAGCATAAAAATATCATAATATGTGTGCAGATATTTAAGAAACATACTAAGTGAACATAATTAAATGAAAAACAATGCTAAAGTCAGATATTCTGCTTTGAAAATGTTTTTTTCGTGTCGGAACGCTGTCTTTGTTTAGGTCAATTTAACCTGCACAATGCCAGTTTAGCCAATTACATTTCAGCACCCTGGGTTGCCTTGTTGGAAAACAGCGTATTTCATTCATTCATTCATTCAGAAAGGCTCTGAAAGCATGCGTACGTGACCGCAAATGCAACCACCGGTGGACAGTATCAGATGTCAAAATGAGACAGATTCAGTTCCACATGAGGTTATTAATGAGCAACTGATATAAATATTATGAACGTAAACATTAGGTGAGCAGGTTACATTGTAACCGGGTGTCCTAACAACACACTTTGTGACGAGATACGCAGTGATGAGCAATTTGGCTGTTTGCACCAGACGAAACACGACAGAAATTTAAATACAGCCTTTCAGAAGCACAGAATATGCACTCACTCATGAAACGGTTAACCCTCTTTAACATCATTAAATGTAGATGCTGAATCACTCATATGTGTTTAGTTCTAAAGTTCAATTTCAAACGGTTTATTGTATTTTCAAGATCTGAGGTGAACTATCTGCTGCTGCTTTCAGTATATGGCAACACATGTCATGTAAAATGGAATTCAAACTCGCATTGTTAGCATTTAGCACTGAATAAAGCACACAAGGTTTACCTGAGGTGATCTGTCATAGGTTTCTGCTGTTCAGCTGTGAGAAATAGAAGCCGTTTCTAATGTTTCATCAGTTTGAGGTGTTGGTTAGAACTAAAACTCCTTTTAATATAGAGAATATTCCCTTCTATCGCGTGCCGTAGCTTTTATTTAGAACACAGTTTAAATCACTCGCTCCTGTACTCAATCTGGCAACCCGAGCTTGCGTTTGTTTTGATCCAGGTTAACCACTGGATGTCAAACTTACATACTGCACCTTTAAAGTATTCATCAATTCATACTTTATATATTTGAATTGAATTTCATTAATATGTTTACTAAGAAAATGAATTAATTTTTTTATAATGTCATTAATATTTTTCTTGACATCAACTTAAAAGGTACAAATCGCATGTGATTAAAATGTAATCAAATGTAACTATGAATGATGATGTTATAAAATTAATGAGTCTTGACACTCAATAAAGTGGGTCATTCTCACTTTTTTGAGATTGTTCAATGACAAATACATATTGTTTTACAGAAAAGAAAAATATTCATCACACAATCATAAAGTCCTCATGACAGTCATGTTTATGACAGATTTATGACAAGTTATGCTGTCTTGGATGTGACCTGTCTGTGCGAACAGGGCTCTCACTTTATCATAAGGTTTTTATAAGGTAATTATCACTATTAATAGGCCATTAGCTATGATTTTTGCCTCAATAAACTCCTAATTTGCTGCTTATTAACAGTTATTAAGGAAGTAGTTACAGACGTTAAGATATTACATATAATTAGAGATGTAGAATAAGCAGAATATGCACTTTATACATACTAATAAACAACTAATATCGTAATAATCAGCAGATAATAATTTGCTGTTTAATAGTGAGAATCATACATCTATAAACACTTTATCTATCAATTAATTTTTCATAGCTTTCTATTTTGCATTTGATCAATCCAGGTTCATCAATTTAACATCACAGCTGTGGGTATTTGTGTGGAGTGCGGTTTTTGTTTTGGCATCCCAGTTTAATCTAACACATCTGTCTCTAAAGTATGTACATACTGTAATATTTCTCAACAACAACATGTTTGTATGTGTATGGCACCAGGTGGGCATTCACGCTGATCATCATTTCCTCGTACACCGCAAACCTTGCAGCTTTTCTGACGGTTCAGAGGATGGAGATGCCAATTGAATCCGCTGAAGACTTGGCCGATCAGACCAACATTCAGTACGGAACAATTCAAGGAGGAAGCACTATGACCTTCTTCATGGTGCGTATGTCCTTGTTTGTGTGTGTGTGTGTGTGTGTGTGTGTGTGAGATTAGTTTCACTGGCTTACAATTTGTGCTAGTGTAATGTCATATTGCGTCACCTCCTGTTTATGGCAGCCGTTGGACTGGTGACTCATATGCAGGCCCACATAGAATCTGCACAGGCAGAACTTCAGATTTCCTCTGAAATGAAACACTGTTCATTCACAAAGTTCTACACATACTCTGCTCTTACTATCCTTAGATTTTTTTTATATTTCCCAAATGATGTTTAACAGAGCATGGAATTTTTCACAGTATTTGCTATAATATTTTTTTCTTCTGGAGAAAGTTTTATTTGTTTTATTTTGACTAGAATAAAAGCAGTTTTTAATTAAACTATATTAATATAATAGCAATATTATTAGCACCTTAAGCAATGTTTTTTTTTCCAATTGTCTACAAAACAAATCATCGTTATACAATGATTTGCCTAATTTTATTTTAGAAATGTGCTGGTAAAAATCTACTTTCCGTTAAACAGAAATTGGGGACAAACATATACAGGCGGAAGCTAATAATTCAGGAGGTATTGTAATTCTGACTCAACTCTATATATTTTTTAATAAAACCAACAGTGTTTATACAGGACTTATTAAAAGTTTTGGGTCAGGAAGGTTTTTTTAATATTTTTGAAAGAAGTATCTTCTCTTCCGACCAAAGCTGTATTTATTTTTGTTTATTTAGAGTTTCTATTCAAGTGTAATTTATTCCTGTGAAGCAAAAGCTGAATTTTGTGAAGGCATTACTTTTGTCTTTTGGTTTATATTCAGTCTCGTGTTTATTTGGTGCTCTAGAATAATTTTTTATAGTAATTTTTCCAGAAATCGCATATATATAATGATGTTTATATATGTTATATATAAACAAATGATGTTTAACAGAGCAAGGAAATTTTAACAGTATGTCTGATAATATTTTTTCTTCTGGAGAAAGTCTTATTTGTTTTATTTCGGCTAGAATAAAAGCAGTTTAAAGTTTTTTAAGAACCATTTTAAGGTCAAAATTATTAGCCCCTATTAGCTATTTTTTTGCGATAGTCTACAGAACAAACCATCGCTATACAATAACTTGCCTAATTACTCTAACCTGCCTAGTTAACCTAATTAACCTAGTTAAGCCTTTAAATGTCACTTTAAGCTGTATAGAAGTGTCTTGAAAAATATCTAGTCAAATATTATTTACTGTCATCATGTCAAAGATAAAATAAATCAGTTGTTAGAGATGAGTTACCAAAACTATTATGTTTAGAAATGTGTAAACAAATCTTCTCTTCATTACACAGAAATTGGGGAAAAAAATAAACGAGGGATAATAATTCAGGGGGCTAATAATTCTGACTTTAACCGTATATATATATATATATATATATATATATATATATATATATATATATATATATATTTGTTTTCATTATAGAAACTTACAATAGAACAGCAGTTATTTGAAATATTAATCTAAATCTTGTATAAATAAGTTGATATATTTCTTTAGTGTGATCTTTGATTTAATCTGCTTGTTAAGTCGTGATCTATGAAATTCTGTTTCCGGGTCCAAGTTTGTTTATGACCACATTTTTAGTATTAACACACATTTGAGTGAGTGAATTTTATACAAAATCATGGTGTACATGACTGTCTCTGGACATGCTGCATCACAGACACCAATATTTTAACAATATATAAAAATGAATCACTTTCTGGCCATATGATATTAGGCATGCATATACAGTGCATCCGGAAAGTTAGCATTGCGCTTCACTTTTTCCAAATTTTTTATGTTACAGCCTTTTACCAAAATGGATTAAATTAATTTATTTCCTCAAAATTCTCCACACAATACCCCATAATGACAATGTGAAAAAAGATTTTTTTAAATTGTTGCAAATTAATAAAAAAATAAAAACCTGAAAAATCACATGTACATCAGTATTCACAGCCTTTGCAGTAAAGCTCTAAATTGAGCTCAGGTACATTCTGTTTCCACTGATCATTCTTAAGATGTTTCAGCAGCCCAATTGGAGTTCACCTGTGGTAAATTCAGTTGATTGGACATGATTTGTAAAGGCATACACCTGTCCATATAAGGTCCCAGGGTTGATGGTGCATGTCAAAGCACAAACCAAGCATGAAGACAAAGGAATTGCCTGTAGACCTCAGAGACAGGGTTGTATGGAGGCACAAGGCTGGAGAAGGTTACAGAAAAATGTCATTAGACCATAAGAAACAAAAATTTTCTGGTCTGATGAGACTAAAATTGAACTCTTTGGAGTGAACGCCAGGCGTTACGTTTGGAGAAAACCAGGCACCGCTCATCACCAGGCTAATACCATCCCTACAGTGAAGCATGGTGGTGTCAGCATCATGCTGTGGGGATGTTTTTCAGCAGCAGGAATTGGAAGACTAGTCAGGATAGAGGGAAAGATGAATGCAGCAATGTACAGAGACATCCTGAAAGAAAACCTGCTTCAGAGTGCTCTTGACCTCAGATTGGGGCGACGGTTTATCTTCCAGCAAGACAATGACCCAAAGCACACCACCAAAATATCAATGGAGTGGCTTCACAACAACTCTTGAGTGGCCCAGACCTAAATCCTATTGAACATCTCTGGAGAGATCTGAAAATGGCTGTACACCGTCACTTCCCTTCTAACCTGGTAGAGCTTGAGAGGTACTGCAAAGTGGAATGCGCAAAAATTCCCAAAGACCGGTGTGCCAAGCTTGTGGCATCATATTCAAAAAGACTTGAAGCTGTAATTGCTGCTAAAGGTGCATCAACAAAGTATTGAGCAAAGGCTGTGAATACTGATGTACATGTGATTTTTCAGCTTTTTTATTTTTAATAAATTTGCAACAATTTCAAAAAATCTTTTTATCACATTGTCATTATGGGGGATTGTGTGGAGAATTTTGAGGAAATAAATTAATTTAAGGCAACTCGGTAGCGCAGTAGGTAGCGATGTCACCTCACAGCAAAAAGGTTGCTGGTTCGAGCCTCAACTGGGTCAGTTGGCGTTTTTGTGTGGAGTTTTCATGTTTTCATGCTCCCTGCATTTGCGTGTGTTTCCTCCGGGTGCTCCGGTTTCCCCCACAGTCCAAAGACATGTGGTACAGGTAAATCAGGTAGGCTAAATTGTTTGCAGTATATGAGTGTGAATGAGTGTGTATGGATGTTTCCCAGAGATGGGTTGCAGCTGGAAGGGCATCCGCTGCGTAAAACGTGCTGGATAAGTTGGCGGTGCATTCCTGGCGGTGCTTGCAACCCTAGATTAATAAAGGTACTAAGCCGAAAAGAAAATGAATGAATGATTTTAATCCATTTTGCAATAAGACTGTAACAAAGAAATGTGGCAAAAGTGAACCGATGTGAATTTTTTCAGGATACACTGTGTGTGTATATATATATATATATATTGTGATCGCGATTATCAAAGGTTTTACAGCGCTTTCTAAACGTTTATTATTACCATTCGTTGAGCCTCCTTATACAGTTTAATAGAGCACTTGGGCCCGGTAGCTGCTTTGCGTGACGTCACACTTGTACGTGTCCAAAAAAATGACCCAAGCGTTTGATTGGTAGTGTAAATATAAATATTATTAATACAGATTATTGTCCCTTCTCCGATCAGATCACGTTTTAGGTGCACTTTTTGGTTCATTAAAAAGTTATTACCTTTATTCCAATATTTTTGCTGACAACTACTTATCACAAAAAATGCACTGAATCTCATCAAATAAGTTTATAATATTAACCGTAACCTAACCTAAATCTTCAATTCAATCAATTTTACAAAGATTTAACCCCAAATTATTCCTTCTGGATTTGCTTGTAGACAACTGCAAGTACTGTACACATTTAATGATCAAAAAGTCAAGACAACAAATATTTTTATGTTGCTTTAACTTATTTTAATAAGCTAAGTTGTATTAAATAATACAAAACTTAACTTGATATGTTTAGTCAGTTTGATTGATGTTAGTCAGCTAGATTTTTTTTAGTGTACATCATTTGTACACATTTTCCCCAGAAAAGTAGTCAACTAGTCTGTGGATGAGTGGTTATCTACACTGTAAAAAATGCTGGATTCCACGCAATCGATTTGTGTTGAGACAACATGAAGGAATTAAGCTAACTTATTAGTTTTCACATATTCAAGTGAATTAAACATACAGTAAAACAATTAAGTTGTCCCAAAAAAAACCCCGAAGAATTATCTTGATTCAGTTCATTTTAAATAAGTAGTTTGAATAAACAGCTAACATCATTTTTGAGTGTAATAAAAATCATTTAAAATGCATATTGAAAAACTACACCATGACAAACACATTTATTTTCTCATTAAACATACAAAAAGTGCATCTAACGTAATGTGACACACGACTAGTCGAAACAAACCGAGTGCTGTTATTAGCGCTAGAATTGATCGACTAGTCTGTGCAAGTGCTTTGACTGATGTCATAATGCATCATGTCCTGTTTATGGCAGTAAGCAGTTGGCCTACTGACTCAGAGCCACATCCATATTCACACCCGAGGCCAAGTTCACTTCCCCTATTACATTAATCATGTATTATCCCTCTACATTTTCACTTTCTCTCGATCTGTTACCTTAATCTAGTTCACTCTCAATGGCTGGCAATAAAATGCCTCTTTATTTATCCACCTGTCCTCACGTCACAGCAAATGAGCAAGTCCATGAAAATGTCAACCCTGCCATGAAAAAAATAAAGTTTTCACCTAAATAGTGAAACCATTTTAACGTTTTTTGTGTAAGTTTACAGTACTTTAAAGATCCCATGAAAGTGAAATAAAGTTTTTTAGATGTTACTGTCAGTATTATTGGTTTTTAGGTTATCTAGCTAGTGTGCCCCAAAACAGTGATAAAATTTGCATTTAGAAGATATAAAACTGATATAAACATGTAGAGCTTGTAGTTTGTCACTTATGCCCAAAAGAACCATAAGGTCACGACAACTCACACTACACTCTCTAGTGTCTGACATGCTCCGCCCCCTTTAAGGCGCTTCTCATTTGCTTTTCATTTGATGCACTTGAGCTCAACCACTCTCACTGGCAGAGCTGTGATAAAACAAAACACTATTGGCTTTTTTTATAAAAAGGGGAAGAGCTACTCTATGTCCCACCCTCTATGTTCCACCCCACCATATTGGATTTCCAATTTGCGCGCCTCCATTGGAAATAACGAACTGGTGAGTGGAAAAGATGCGATTTGCGAGCAGTCCCCCACCGTCATTTGCGATTTCCAGCAGTTGATCTTTTTCTTGAACATACATGCTGGATTCACCTGATTTGTTGACAGATGGGTTACGGATCCATTCCTTGGCGGTTTATGAGTCTTTCACTGAGCCTTTTTCCCTATGCAAAGAGACTTTTCAGAGACGTCTGTTTCTTACTCATTTTGCTGCTTGTGAGTTAAATTTTGGTGCTCAAGTGACCGTGATGTAACCAAGAGAATACAGTCATTTTTCAAAATAAAAGATCGTTCAGATTCAGATAATAAATAAAATGGAAGTTATGATTTCTTGTGCAGCCCAGTACCAAATGATCCATGAACCAGTAACGGTCCGCGGCCTGGGGATTGGAACCACTGCTATAGAGAGCCAACTCCTCTCTCTTATCCTTTTGTTTAGCTTTATTTCTTTTGGGTTGTGCAGTTTAATTTACACAATTTCTACAAAGTATGTTGTATACTGTAAACCTGCAAATGTTTCTGGTCACATCCTTAACGCATGTTTATTTTCATCATTTAAAATCTAAAAAATGTTTCCAGATTGATATTTTTCTGGTTCCATAACTCTGGGTTAGTTGTTTTGGAAAATATGAACAGATGTTTCAATATAATGTTAACATCTACTTTCTCTGTGAATTTATGTTTTGAGTTTTTACTGCAAATGTCACATCCATAACACTGGAATTGCTTAAATATAATTTTGCTTTGATGTATTACTTTTTTTTCCCGCCACCCTCCAATACAACATATTCTCATTTTGAAAGCATAGCCCTTTATAAATTTCTGGAGATCGTGAATTATTTAGCCAGAGGAATGTATGCTACGGGGCGGTATGATGCCTTTCCTTTTCGCACTTACCAGCTGACCACTTACTTCCATATGGATGGCTTTCCCGCTGTTACCAGTTTGCTCAGTGGCTCGTCTCGTAAGTCGGCGGACTTAAGATGCAGAGAGGAGTTGACCATGACGATGGGGTTCGAGTCCAGTGAGGAACGGTTTTAGAAAGGTGGTAGGACAAAAACAGAAGCCAAAAAATAAAATAAACTAGTAAATAACAGGGTGAAAATGTGGTAAAATTTGAAAACGTGGTAAAAAATCAGGAGAGGGCTTTTCTTTTTTCTGGATTGCTTTTTAAAATTGTCAGTTGGGTTTAGGGAAGTGGGTGGGCGGGTCAATCAGTGCTTTTGAAAACACTATTGGTTGGGTTTAGGGAAGGAGAAGGGTGGGTCAGTCAATAGGTCAGTCAGTCATTCAGCCAGTCAGTCAACAGCAGCCTCTGGTGGATTTACGCGAGAACAGCAGGCGCAAATGGCACTTACAAAAGAAATTGAGATCTCAAAAAGCTTACACAACTGCCTCTGCCTTAAAAATTGCAAAAAAACGTACCTCCTGGAATGTATTTCACGCTCTCCAGAAATTTATATATGGGTATGTTTTCAGAATGAGCCTGGGTTGCTCCAATAGTATGTCAGTTAATCTCTCTGTCTTTTCCAAAGACTTTCATATTTGATAACAAACCCTCTCTGCGCCCTCAGAACTCACGCTATCAGACGTATCAGCGCATGTGGAATTACATGTACTCCAAGCAGCCCAGCGTGTTTGTGAAGAGCACGGAGGAGGGCATCGCGCGGGTTTTAAACTCCAAGTATGCCTTTCTTCTGGAGAGCACCATGAACGAGTACCACCGACGTCTCAACTGCAACCTCACGCAGATAGGAGGCCTACTGGACACCAAGGGCTACGGCATTGGCATGCCTTTGGGTGAGTATGCTGAGTACCTGAAAACTAGTGATGTTTTAGTTTTAGTGATGAACATTTAGTTCATTTTGAACAAATCCTTTATGTGACTTAAGAGTGATGAGTCCTCTTGAGAAGAAAAAAGCAGCTGTAAAACATATGGAAAAATTAGTAAATGATGACAGAAATGTTATTTTTGCTTGGACCATCCCTTAAACAAATGATCACACAAACAAGAAAGCCACTGTCACAATAATAGCATCTCTGATATTACATATCTCTCACTGCACTTTCCACCGCGCTTGATTAACAGCAATTCTGACTTTGTCTTTGACATTTGGCATTTCCAGCAACCTTTCCTTGACAGACAAGGATATCGAGAACAATTATGGAATGTATGTTTAGCATTGAGGGTTTTAACGCTCAGTACTGGGTTTTGCAATGAAAAGCGCTGGAAAAGAGAAAACATGGGGTCTTAATCATGGCTAAAGAATCGCGCTGGGTGAGTTAATGGCCACTATTGAGCTACTGTATGCAGTGAAATAATGTAGAAGGGATTTCTGGACTTGAGTGCAAAGGGGCTTGTCAAGTCAAAATTTAAGAAGCTTATGTCCAGCTGTGAAAGTGAAATAGGCTGTAAAAGTGTTATTGGCGTCATGCGGTGATTTCACACAGTAGGCCCACTGCTCCAATTCCCAAAGACTTCTAAAGCAAGCTAATAGCTGTGTTATATTTTTCCACCTCCTTTTGCGGCTGATAAGCAAATTTCTGAAACGCAAAACCCAAATTCAAAATACTGTTGTCAGAACAATTTATCAAGAGTGACTAAAAATGCTTCATAATTGTATTGCTTTTTGTCCTGGTATTAGATCTCAACCTGCTGCTTTTGTCATTTCAAGACAGAGGAAAAGAGCTTATGATGTGAATGATGTGACATGTATTGTTCTGGCAACAATACATGTCAGTCTCTTAAAGAATTGCACAAATATGACCTTACCTTGTTTAGAGTCTTTGATGTGTTACAGCTGAGCTGTGTAGCGTATCACAGAGCTTTTAATAGCCCTTTACTGACATGGTCTGCGGGGTTTCTGATGAAATTTCGGGAGGATTTGAGGAAACCTGTGGGAGGATTAAAAATGTTTCAGATTTAATTTGAAAGAATTGGAAACACTGGGAGCAGTGAACATCATCTGAAAAAAAAAAAAGATTTTATCAGAGTATTTATTTACACTCTTATAAACGGCCAACTCCACCTACCAATGTTTTTTGTTAAATTGTCAAAATGAAAACGTACGCACTCATATGACATTAGATGTGTTCTGTAGAGAAAAGCCTGAAGTATATTTTTGTGTCAAGTGATCATCAAACCCCATGACTTATACCTTGTGAAAAAGTGGCCAGCTAGTGAAGTGCTGTGCTGGTAAACCTCACTCTTCTGAACCCGAAAAGGTGCTCTAACGACAGACGCTAAAGGCAATAGCCTTTAGTCTTCTTGTTAGAGCAACCAACTCCCATGCGAAGAGTCACCGGTTTGATACCAGCTCGGAGTGTATTGGGTGTAAGACTGGTGGGTTACATTGGTGCCATGACTTGGATGGGAGTGAGGTTTAGGGGTGTAACAGAGGCTAGCTAGTGAAGTGCTGTGCAGGTAAACCTCACTCCTCTGAACCCAAAAAGGTGCTCTAACAACAGATACTAGAGGCCATGGTCTTTAGTCTTCTTGTTAGAGCAACCAACTCCCATGTGAAGAGTTGCCGGTTCGAATAAAGCTCGGATTGGGTTAGGTGGTGGAGGACCAGTGTGATTAAATTGGTGCCATGACCCAGATAGAGTGAGGTTTAGAGGGGGTGAGTGTAACAGAGGCCAGCTAGTGAAGTGCTGTGTAGGTAAACCTCCCTCCTCTGAACCTGAAAAGGTGCTCTAGCGACAGATGCTAGAGGCAATCATCTTTAGCCTTCTTGTTAGAGAAACCAACTCCCATGCAAAGAGTCGCCGGTATGATACCAGCTTGGAGTGCATTGGGTGTAAGACCGGTGGGTTACATTGGTGCCATGACTTGGATGGAAATGAGGCTTAGGGTTGTAACAGAGGCCAGCTAGTGAAGTGCTGTGCAGGTAAACCTCACTCCTCTGAACCCGAAAAGGTGCTCTAACAACAGATTCTAGAGGCCATGGTCTTTAGTCTTCTTGTTAGAGCAACCAACTCCCATGTGAAGAGTCGCCGGTTCCATACCAGCTTGGAGTGGGTTGGGTGGTGGAGGACCAGTGTGATTAAATTGGTGCCGTGACCCGGATATAGTGAGGTTTAGAGGGGGTTAGTGTAACAGAGGCCAGCTAGTGAAGTGCTGTGTAGGTAAACCTCACTCCTCTGAACCTGAAAAGGTGCTCTAACGACAGATGCTAGAGGCAATCTTCTTTAGCCTTCTTGTTAGAGCAACCAACTTCCATGCAAAAAGTCGCCCGTTTTGATACCAGTTTGGAGTGCATTGGGTGTAAGACCGGTGGGTTACATTGGTGCCATGACTTGGATGGGAGTGAGGCTTAGGGTTGTAACAGAGGCCAGCTAGTATAGTGCTGTGTAGGTAAACCTCATTTCTCTGAACCTGAAAAGGTGCTCTAACGACAGATGCTAGAGGCAGTCGTCTTTAGCCTTCTTGTTAGAGCAACCAACTTCCATGCAAAGAGTCGCCGGTTTGATACCAGCTTGGAGTGCATTGGGTGTAAGACCGGTGGGTTACATTGGTGGCATGACTTTGATGGGAGTGAGGCTTAGGGTTGTAACAGAGGCCAGCTAGTGAAGTGCTGTGCAGGTAAACCTCACTCCTCTGAACCTGAAAAGGTGCTCTAACAACAGATACTAGAGGCCATGGTCTTTAGTCTTCTTGTTAGAGCAACCAACTCCCATGTGAAGAGTTGCCGGTTCGAATCCAGCTCGGAGTGGGTTAGGTGGTGGAGGACCAGTGTGATTAAATTGGTGCCGTGACCCGGATAGAGTGAGTTTTAGAGGGGGTGAGTGTAACAGAGGCCAGCTAGTGAAGTGTTGTGCAGGTAAACCTCACTCCTCTGAACCCGAAAAGGTGCTCTAACAACAGATACTAGAGGCCATGGTCTTTAGTCTTCTTGTTAGAGCAACCAACTCCCATACAACAAATCACTTGTTATTTATACAGTGCTAACCATTGAGCCACCGTGCTGCCCCTTTAGGTACAGATTATCTGCTTTATTCAGTCTTAAATGCTACCAATATGAGTTTAAATACCATTTTACATGGCATTTATTACCATACTACTAAAAGCAGCAGCAGATAGTTTACCTCAGATCTTGAAATTCAAATAACTAGCAGACGATTTGAAAATAAAATTCAATGACATAATGCAAACCCTAGCAGTCATTTAGTAGCCTATTAATAATGTTTTATTTAGTTGGGAGTGCAGTGGCTAGTATTTAAATGTTTCTGTCATGTCACGTTTGGTGTCGACAGACAAATCGCTTGTCGTGTCACATGTTGCTAGGACGTGGTGTTACTTTGCAAACTGCTCAGCTCATGTTTGCATATTATTTGCTAATTGCTCATAAGGATTTTCATAACTCAGAATCTGCCTATAACTTTATTTATACATTTATTTACAAACTGGTGACTGACTTGCCTTTTGTGAATCACCAATGACAATTCTTTACTTAAAAATCTACTTTAGTTTTTCACTGAAGAAAAAAATCACATTTTGTACAGCCAGAGTATGAGTGCATTAACAGAAAAAAACTATATTACTTTATTTTAAGCTACAGTGGTACTAATGTCTAAATTATTCTGTGAAAAAGTTGTTAGTTAAAATGTGCCGGTAGCACTAGAGAGTTTAAGTGGCAGAATTTGATATGAAGAATTTGCCAGATCAGTGTGCCAGTACAGTTATATGGGCTGCCTTAAACTCCCATGATGCGTGGAGAATAATAAAGACCTTTGGGTTTTGGTTTCTAAAAAACCTCCAAATCTTTTAGGAGGAATAATGAATACAGTCTTGTTTTAGCTGATAAAATTATGAGGTACGAGAGAGAGGACGTATAAAAGGGGGAACTTGTACCTACAGTAGGTGAAGGAAATTACCAGTTTTGCTTGCTGTTTTTTGATCTTCCGTCCTCTGGGAAGATCAGTCATGACCACCAGGCTGAGGTGTCCTCCAAATATCACCACACACACTCATAATCGCGTGATCCCATAACCAGATTTGAAATAACACCCCAGAAGCTGCATCCGTCTTCAAAGAGTATTTCCAGGTCATAGCATGTCTTCCAGGAGCTGCAACATTTATTCCCTCCTCTTGCTTCTAACACGTCTCTTCAAGTCCCTTCCAAAAGTTCTGGTGCCAAGTGATAAAATCCTCTCTAAAATCCTCGAAACATGAAACCAGAGTTGACTTTTTTGAGTGATTAGAAGTTGATTATTCCCATTCATACTCTTTTTTTATGCCTTACAATTCGTTAATACTATCTACATCTTAAGATTTAGACTTCCAAGTAGCAGGCTCATCTTGATGTAATGTACAACCTCAAATCAGAAAAAGTTGTGACAGTATGGAAAAAGTGAATAAAATAAAGAAAGAAGTGATTTCTAAACTTACTTTGACTTGTATTTCATTGCAGACAATACAAAAGCACTTTATTTAATGTGTTCTCCTAAAAAAATACCTGAACAACTGGTTCATAAAACTACAGTACACCTTTCCACAGTGTTTTCAGATGTCCAGAGGTCCATTTCAGATGCCTCCGAGCTCAGGAGACGCTTCTGGACACTGTTAGCATAGGGCTTCCTTTTGGCTCAGAACAGTTTTTCACTGACATTTGTGGATGTAACTACGTATTGTGGCACTTGACAATGGTTCCTGTGTTGTATTAAAATGAGGAAGTTAAAGATTATGAATGGGAATGAGTAATGTAAAGTTTATCGTAGTCTTTTACTCCTGAAAAATTAGGTTAGTGATATGACATGATGCATAAATATTCAATTTAATTCAATTCATGTTTATTTCTATAGTGCCTTTAAAATGTAAATTGTGTCAAAGCAGCTTAACATAGAAGTTCTAGTAAATTGAAACTGTGTGAGTCCAGTTTTCAGAGTTGAAGTTTACATTAGCTCAGTGTGGTTTAATATGATGTAAACACTTACATTCAACAGGCTACATGTGTTTGTTGCCTCATTACAAACATGTGGCAAATTTCACAATATACACGTTAAACTAGCTAAAGACACATTTAAACAGACCATATGCCTCTTCGGGCTGGCATTGAATAAATGTACAATCCGTATATCCTGCATTTTGCTTTGTGAACACACAAGAAGACATTTTCTCTTTCACACTAAGCTTATCTACGCTTGAATAAAGCCTGCTTCGTTTTATCTTAAAAATAAAGAGAAAAAATTATTGTTGTAATCTCACTAAGAGAAATTTGTGATTGCGATGCAGAGCATTTGGTTGCAAATGATCCTGTGTGGAAAGTAACAGTCTGTATTTTGTTCTGATTTGCCTGTTTTCATCGAGATTGTACGCTTATTGAATTTACATGAGAACAAGGAAGCAATTGTGTTTGAGGCTCATGGTATATGTCATGTACTGAACTTTTCTTATTCAGCTATGCCTATCTATATCCAGAATTTGGTGGTATCTTAATTTGACAATGAAATAACATTAATCTTGTAGTGGCAAAAGAAGATTAATTTCCGAACTAACTGTTGAATATCCCGCATAATGAAGCATAGTCAGATTCACATTCATCCCTTTGTGATCAAAAATTCAACATAGGCTCATTCTGAAAACGTAGCCCTATATACAATTCTGGGGATCACGAATTATGTAGCCAGAGGTATGTATGGCTTTATTTTGTCTTTAAACGGAACTCTACGGGGCGGTATGACGCTGTTTCTTTTCACGCTTACCAACTGACTGCTTACTATTGTATCGACTACTTTTCCGCTGTTACCAGCTTTTCCAGTGGCGCGCCGCATACGTTGGCAGACTTGCGATGCAGAGTAGGTTTGACCAGAACAACGTGGTTTGAGTTCTTCATTCTTCGGTGAAGAGCGGTTCCAGTAAGCAGGTAAAGCAAAAGCCAAAAAAAAAAAAAAATAAACAAGTAAATAACAGAGTGAGAATGTGGTAAAATCTGAAAATGTGGTTAAAGTCAGCCGGATTTTCTGTATTGCTTTCGAAAACACTGTCGTTTGGGTTTAGGGAAGTGGGTTGGTGGTTTAATCGATGCTTTTGAAAACACTATACGTTGGGTTAAGGGAAGGAGAAGGATGGGTCAGTTGATCGGTCACTCAGTCAATCGGTCAGTCAGTCGACAGTGGCCTGTGGGTGGATTTACATGGGAAGAGCAGGCGCGAATGGCACTTGCCAGAGAAATTTGAGATCTCAAAAAGCATAAACAGCAGCTTCTGGTGAATTTGTGAAAGCAAAAACTGCAAAAAGCGTAGCTCCTGGGACGTATTTGGCACTCTTCAGAAATGTATATAGGGGTACGTATTCAGAATGAGCCTGTGTTGCAAAAATATAAACATGGTTTTGACACCTCACTTTAAAAGTATTTGCCAAACATGCTTCTCATTGAACAACAGATTCATTTAAGTTCAACGCTATAGTAAGAAGCATGTATTGGTAGTATATGTGATTTACTTTTTTTACATTTTTTTTCTGTCTTAAAAAATACCTGCGTTTATTGAGTAGAATTCTGGTATTTATAACAGCATGGTGCTGAAGGGCCACCATCAGTATTATGCATTGCTTAGTTGTAATTAAATCCATGTTGTAAAGATTTTTTTTTTCACTTACTGCCATAGAAATGCGAAGAAGTAAATATCATAAATGACCTGTTTTAACCCATTAAACACACACAAACATGCATTAATTATACAAAGGTATCCACAAACCATTTTATTACTGCAATCAAATTAATATTTGTATACAGACTAAATCAAATTAATTAATAAAAATAAAACAATTCAGAGAAACAATGATTTGCTTTTGAAATTAGGGTGTTTTTGAAGTCTTGCATATTTCCTAGCTTACATGATATGATAAATGCAGAGCAAAATACAAAATAAATATTTAGAACTGCTAAAACATTTCCTTCAGCTTAGTCCCTTTATAAATCTGGGGTCGCTACAGCGGAATGAACCGCCAACTTATCCAGCATATGTTTTACGCAGCGGATGCCCTTCCAGCTGCAACCCAGTACTGGGAAGCACCCATACACTCTTATTCACACACATACACTACGGGCAATTTACTTCATTCAGTTTACCTATAGCGCATGTCTTTGGACTGTGAAACCGGAGCACCCAAAGGAAACCCATGCCAACACGAAGAGAACATGCAAACTCCACACAGAAATACCAACTGACCTAGCTGGGACTCGAAGCAGTGACTTTCTTGTTGTGAGGCGACAGTGCTAACCACTGAGCTACCGTGTCACCCCTGCTAAAACATGCACCTGAAATATACTTCACGTTCACGGGGAATGAATAATAATAACATTCAGTGACAGCCAATTCGTTCCAATGCATATCTGCAGTGCCTCATTTAAATGAACGTCTATTAATTTGATGAACGCATCCTCTCACGTCACATTGTTATTAGCGTGACATGATTAGCTGTGATACAGGAATGTTTAATGAAGGATGATGTTATTCTAACAAGTCAAATAATTTGGAATTAACCTATCATAACGTTAATTTCCGCCCTGACACACTGGCTAATTTAGCTCATTTGCACGACATCCGTCGACTTAAGATATTCAGAGTCATGTCTTAGCGGTTAGCATTTGTGTTCTGACGTGTTCAATCATAGCTCTAATGAGGGCAAAGCTGGTTTGAGTCTGTTCTTATCACTGTCCCTGTGAGTAAAAATCTTTTAAAAGGCTAACATCTGTTTACTGTTTGTGTAGCATTGCTAGTCTTAAAATAGCATTGTTAGCATTAGCTTGTCTGCACTTCTCTAACTGTTATTTTAAGATAGTTATCTTTTTCTTCATCCTTGTTAAGGTTTTAAGTTTGTATAAGTTAAGTTGGCAACCAGCTAAACTACCTATTTTTCTCTGACAGGTTCACCTTTCAGAGATGAGATCACATTAGGTATATTGCAGCTGCAGGAAAACAACAGATTAGAAATCCTCAAGCGTCGATGGTGGGAGGGGGGAAAGTGTCTTAAAGAAGAAGACCATCGAGCCAAAGGTGAGTGAAAAACTGTTCCAATCGCACTCAATAGCACCTCACCGTAATGTACGGTCCCAGCACAATCTCACTGCAGTTCGTAACTTTTTAATTTAGTGGCTACTTGGTATGAATTTGTGTGATCTCATTCGTACAGTTTAGTATGTTTTGCTTATCCTCCAATGATGGTTGGTTTAGGGCGGGGTTGGGTGCCACGCCTCCTTTTTAAAATCGTACGACTGAACTCAAATTATAGCCACTAAACAGACAAAACGTAAAATAGCTACGTTTCCTCATAAGATCAGGCTGTCTGCCCTGTTACTGTATGTTCTGATGCTGAAAGCACTGACTCTTTAATGGCTTGTCAATGTTTATAATCCAAAGTAAGCGTGTGTGTGTCTTTGCTTAGCAAGTTTTGCTATTTTTGCAGGGGGAAAAAGCATTTGTTTTATTTAACCTGTGTGTGTGTGTGTGTGTGTGTGTGTGTGTGTGTGTGTGTGTGTGTGTGTGTGTGTGTGTGTGTGTGTGTGTGTGTGTGTGTGTGTGTGTGTTTATGCAATAATTTTTTGGTGGAAAAATTATTCTATTTATTTTATCCTATGTATGTATGTAGTATTTTAATATTTGTGTGTTTTTAATGTTTATTTAATATTTTTAGTTAATATTTTTTATATTTTGTGTGTTTGTGTGAGCAAATTTAGCTATTTTCGTTGGGGGGTCTATTTATATGTAGTATGTTTCAAGTTTTTTATATATATATTTTGTGTGTTTTTAATATATATTTAATATTATTATTTTATATTTTTTATTTAATATATGTATTTTCTATATTTTTTTATGTGTCTTATATTTTGTGTGTTTGTGTAAGCAAGTTTTGCTATTTTCTCAAGGGAAAACATAATTAGATTTATTTTATTCTATATATGTTGTATGTTTGTACTTATTTTGTATTTTTAATATTTATTTAATATTTTGTATATATTTATTTAATATGTCTTTATATTTTTATTTAATATGTTTTATTTGTATAAAAATGTATTTATTGTTTTTTATATTTTGTGTGTTTTTAATTTTAATTTAATGTTTTTATATTTTGATTTAATAAAATGTTTTATTTTTATTTATTATCTATATTTTTTATTCAGTATTTTTTATATTTTGTGTGTTTTTTATATTTATTTGATATTTTTTTATATTTTTATTTAATATTTTGTGTGTTTATGTGAGCAAGTTTAGCTATTTTTTTTGGGGGGGGGGGGTGGGGTATTAGATTTTTTTATCCTATATATATAGTAGGTTTGTATTTGTTTTTTTTTTTATATTTTGGGTGTTTTAATATTTATTCAACTTTTTTTCTTAATATTATAATTTTTTCTATTTTTATTTAATATTTTGGGTGTTTTTGTAAGCAAGGTTTGTTATTTTCACGGGGAAAAATATTCTATTTATTTTATCTTGGCATGGCACAAAACCCCACACTTAAACCCAATCATCATTGGGGGACGAGCAAATCGAACGGATGAGATTGTACAAACTATTGGAAGTAGCTAATAAATCAAAAAGTTACAAATTGCTGTGAGATAGCCTTGCTTATTCATTTAAAGAGAACTACTATATAGCACACTTTTTAGAAAATGTAAAGATCATTTTATCTTATTTTACACTGGAACAACTAAATGAATGCTTAAGCCTATTTAGCTGATTATTTTTTATTACATTACATACAACACTGATGCTGTAAAAGGAACCGTATAAAATTAAAAACAGTCACTTTAACCGTTCACCAGAAGTTTATTGGTAGGGGAAGAAACACTAGCTGTGAATATATCCTATTCTTAATACATTAGGATAGTTAGGTGAGGGCTTTATAAATTTTTACTTTTGTCAAATACACCCAATTGACTTTTTTTTTGTGTCCAGTAGCTCGTAATTATACTGACACGTTTTGCCGGTTCACATTTCTGCTAAATTACTGCTTGTGACTGTGATAAAAATATTTAGTTACACTTGTGCAAGTGATCTGATTAGGCCCGGTTCAAAACATGATCCCACTAAAGCAGGCTGTAATGTGAAACAGATTTAGCAAAACACGCCAATGTCTATTTGAGTTTTTTAAAGGTTCTATTTATTAAAGCATGTTTTTGCAGCATTAAGCAAGTGTTGCAAATAGCAGGCACATCTTTTGTTTTCTTTAAAGAAATGGGCAAGCAGAGACTATAAAGTTAGAATCCACTCATGCTCAATAAGCCCAATTTATTTTTATTCAGTGCTGAGCTGGCACACTCGCGAATCTTCTCATTATTACAAACAAAGCAAACACAGCGGTTTTGCTGATGAATGAATCTGCGCTTTTAAACAAATCGAGTGAGTCTTGGATTCGGTGAACTGTTCGTAAAAACAGTCACTTGATTTAATTAATGATTCAGTGACAAAGACAATCTCTGCATCCAAATATGCCTACCTTCAATACATTAAAGGTGCCGTAGAGTTGATTAAATGAGTGCAGTTGTTCTCTGATATCTACAAAGTAGGTTTGTGGCTTAGGTAAGTTCAGGAATTCTCATGAAAAATAATAGGATCCCTCTGGAGTTCTGCAGGTATGCAAATGTCTAATCAGAACCACTGTGTGTGTATGCTCATTTATGACCCAAGAAATTACCCCTACACTCAAAAAATGACTTTTACTGCTTGTTAAAACTAGTTAAACTTAGTTAAAAAGAGTTGAATCAACACAATTCTTTTTTTCAGACAACTTAATTGTTTAATGTTCAATCCACTTAAATTTGTAAAAACTATTAAGTTAATTTGTGGTGGGACAACAGGAAGGATTTGTGTGGAACCCAGCATTATTTTTAGTTTAGAATGAAACGTTCAGCTTTGACCATATTTGGAAGGGTCATGAATATTTATGAGCTCTGCTGTGACACTCAGCTAACTCATCAATACCTGTTTTTCTCTCTGGAGGTTGGGGGAGAAGTTAAAAGCACTCATTTTTAGTTTATTTGGACCCAAGAAATGAAAGAAAAATTGGTGGAAATTTGGCAGGACCACCTGTGTCTGCTTGACTTGTCATTTGAGCAATATCACAACCGGGTCGAAACAGAAAAAAGTTAGGGAGAAATTGCTAATTCCCTTCAAAGCCAGGTGAGCAAATATGTATATTTTCTACCCCATTAAAGGCTTCTTTCTCATTATGTAGTTAATAACAATAAAATATACTATGTGTTTTTGTTGTAAGATGTAGTTTGGACTAAGTTGTCGGTGATTCTTCCTATTGTAAAGTCATGCAGTGTGAAACCCCCTGTCGCCAGGGGCGGATCTAGGGGTGGGGCCACAGGGGCACCGGCTCCCGTTTAAATCAGGCTGGACCCTGTTGTGCCCCTCTTGTCTAAGTCATTGCTGATTTATATCAGAGCTCGGACATAAAGATGTGCTTTAATTCATGTTGAAAACCGGTGATATCTGTTACTTCAGCTATTTTTCTTGTATGACGAGTGCTTTCATCCCTGCAGATACTTTTTTCCTGAAACAGGGATTCAATTTGTTTCAATGTTGCTTGCCGTCGCTTTTAAAACGGACCAAAACTGATAGTCACATGCGAGCAGACTAAACATGTCATTCGTTGATAGAGTTGTAAGGTTTATTTTCAGCGATTCCGCTCATAGCTGTCATAAATGGGTTATTTTAAATAAGCATTTTGAGCTGTTTGTCAACAGTAAAAGGGACTTCATGGCGAAATCGATAGTGAAAGCAGAGACGGCTTCTGTGCTGTCATTCACGGTGCAACACGAACGCTTTCTGTTTAAAATTACTGTGCCCTTTTATCACTGTAAGAAGGTTACAGAACAATTGTGAGGGCAAATCGACATCATTTACTGAACATGACTTAATATCTGATATGACAAACATCACGTGCAACTTTTCCTGTAGACTTAAAGGGATCTTTGAGAGTATGATATAGACGAATATGTTGTTTCTGACTGCTAAAATGTTCAGTGTTAAGGCCGATTTATACTTCTGTGTCAAGCGCACGCGTATGCTACGGTGCAGCCTATGCGTGGACGCATAGCCCCTCGCCGTGGGTGTCGGCGACGTTGACGCGCACCTCTCAAAAAATGTAACGCGTAGCGCAAGCGCTGTGATCGGTTGTCTTGGTAGCACTGACGAGTGTGGGCGGAGGTGAGAGCTGTGCGCCCGATGCAGCGAGTGTTTACAAGTGTGGAGTCCCGTGAAGGAGCTCCGGGTGGAGACTGTTGTTTTGTGTTTACCTTATGATTAAAGTTGTTGCACGTCCGCCGGTTCCCGCCTCAAAATGAGCGAATTTGAGCCACTTGTACATTAAGGAAGTGTTCAGAAAAAACAAAACACACAGAAAAACTTGACACAGAGAAACATAAACACCTACTGCCAGCTAGCGTTTCGGAAGTGTACTGCAGAGAAACCGAAACAGCTCGCAGAAGTATAAATGCACGGCTACGCGCAAGGTATACACCGTGGGTTACGGCAATCACTTGATGCAGAAGTATAAACCAGGCTTCAACTAATCCCATGTTACAACACTCCCCAGTCTTTCATATTTATAAACACAACTATTTTCTTTCTCACAGAAACGCTGCAGGTAAAATGATGATTTTCTGATATCTCTGCTATTTGTAGATGTAAAATTAACCCTTGAAAAGATATGATAGGCCTGTATATAGTAATATATACTGTATTTGTAATAGGACAAAAAGAATTATATGTTCTAAACATAAGCACCAACTAAATAACTTGGCCCCCCTCTGTAAACTGAGGCCCCACCTTGGCCCCTGCCTTTAAAAATTCCTAGATCCGCCACTGCCTGTCATCGATCCATGTTGCAGTGTAAACAAAGCAGCGACAAAATGCTAGCCCAGATAGTCATGCAGTGTAAAAACATCTGTGACACGGCTACTTTGAAAATCAAAGTATTCAAGAATTCAAAATCAAGAATTGTGTTGATTCAGCTCATTTTTATTAAGTAGTTTGAACAAGCAGCAAAAAATCTTTTTTTTCAGCGTTGAATGTCATTAAAATGCATGAATATTTGTGTGCTGTGTATCTGTTTGCCAACAGTAGTCTTATCTATCCCACTTAAATATATCTTGCTCTTCAAACAAATCCATTTGAGCTCAATATAAAAAATGTGTTTGACTCAAAGCAGACAAACAGTGGCGATGAACATATTTAATTCCCTGTCGTTCACTATATTGTTATAATATCGCATATAGGAAGCACTACATCCGTCTGTTTGGAAATGACAGATGCTTCGCAGCTCTGCCAACACCGAGAGTGTTTATTTATGTGGTCTGGTGATATTTGCATTCTCTGTGTTGTAGACTCACACTAGCCCAGGGGGAATGGAAGGAAAATATAGCTGTTTCAGTGCATGCAGGCCTGTGCACGCATGTGATTTCTTGTATTTTTTTTAGCAGATAGTGACATTTACAGTCTCTCAGGGTTATTTACAGGTCGGCGAGAAAATGTCAGATAATATGAGCTCTGTATTTTGTGATTCAGCACTGCTGTTCCAGCACAAGCACATGATTTGTGTTCCTTTGTGAGGAAATTAAAGGATAGTTCACCCAAAACTGGACTTTAATTGACTTAGCCTAAGGTCATCTGAGATAAAGGTGACTTTTTATTATTCAATAAAACACAAAGGAAGATTTTTAACAGTCTGAGGCTGACATTTTCTGTTACTTATGATGAATTCTATTTAAAAAGCTGTAAACAAACTGAATTTGTGCACAAATTGCATCATTTCTGATAAGCCCAAATCTGTTGTTCAGTATTTTGCATGCACTTGTTCACCTTAGTGCAAGGATTTCAAACTCAATTCCTGGAGGGCCGCAGCCCTGCACAGGTTAGTTCCAACCCTGCTTCAACACACTTACTGGTAGGTTTCAAACAAGCCTGAAGGACTCAATTAGTTTGATCAGGTGTGTTTAATTAGAGTTGGAACTAAACTGTGCAGAGCTGCGGCCCTTTAGGAATTGAGTTTAACATCCCTGCCTTAGTGTATCTGTAAGAGGCATGAGTATTAATTGTATTCTTCCTGTGTGTGTTTTTTTACTCTCAAAGTGCTAGAAATTGACTTCCATTGATGATTGAAATTAATTTAGATTTGTCATGGTTAGAGGAAGGAGGAGCCAAATGCAGAATGAGTGCAGGGTTGTTTATTAGCTGCATTTCCACTGTCGGGTCAGTGCGAGCCAGGGCTTCTATCAGGGCTGGGGCTTAGGCTATTTTATCAAGATATGGCACTATTGTTTTGAGCCTACTAAAGTGGACACGTCATTTATAAAGTTTAATGTCTTTCTGTTGCAATTTGTATTATCTCCAAAATAAATAAAAATAAAGAAGCCGCTCATGGCATCAACAGAGCTGTGAAGCGAGTGCTCTTTTGCCCGGTCTCACACTCACATACAGGAATCTAAACGAGCATGTATAATGCACAGACACACCTTTTAAACTTGATAAAAACTCTCGACAACCTTTACTGGCTGCTGTGTCTTAATATGGTGTAAAGATTATTATGCGTTATTGAAACATCAAGGAGGACGCAGCAAAGAAATGTCACTTATAAATTAAAACTTTATTATTTTATGCAACAGCCTCACATTTAAAAGAGAATCATAAGGGCGATCATAAGCAAAAACACCCCTAGCCTATAAGGTGTTTTAAGGAATATATCTTAAACTGACCAGCTATATGTTTTCTTTCCCTTATTTATTTATTTGTTTGCGGCATACTCTTGTGTGATCGGAAAACGAATGTAATGACATCATGCCATGTTTACCATATTCGGGCAAAGTCCGCCTCTCCTTTTACTCTGTACCGAAGCCCCAGCTGGCCCTCTTTGGCCCAAGGTATTCGGCGGGCCGAAAAAGGCCGGCAGCTGACCCTGAGAAAGCCCCGCTTTGGCCCGATCAGGCCCCGGAAGTGACAGTGGAAACGCGACTGACCCTGGCTTGCCCTGGCTCGCTCGCTTTAGGCGCGATAGTGGAAGAGGGTAATTAACAGGGTAATGCTGGAGAGTCCTGGATAGAGCTGACAGGGGAAATTGGTAGTGCTGAAGTGTCCTGAATGGCACAGTCAGAAGCCACAGAATGCTGGGAGGATGGGAGACTGAGCAGTGACTGTAAGGACAGACAGGATGCAGGTGAAGGCCTTGGACGAGGCACTGCAGACCAGAGATCCTGGAGAGTTGTCATCTCACCAGTAGCAGCCTGATAGAGCACACCAGCATCCTGGGACAGAGATAAAGGACACAAAGACAGACAGGGCGAACTAAACGGAGAAACAAAACAATAAAGATAACAAGATAAACAAGATAAGCAAGATAAGCATAGACTTAGATCATAGACAACACAGAAATTACAGACAAGGAAGGACTACGACATACTATTATTTTAGAGTGTTTATTTTATTATTTTAGATTTAGTAATAGTCACGAAGCGGATGCTGACAACGGAGTTGGAGATCCACTTGCAGGTTTTAACAAAGAACAGTCATGTGGGCTAATGGTCAAACACAAGAGCAAACAGAATCATACAGGGCAGTCCAAAAGAGTAGTCGGTCACAGGCAAATAGATTGGTACAGGCGGCTAACAGCATAAATAATAAATAAAGCGAGGGTTAAGAAACACAGCACGGGAAAAACAAAAAAAGATAAACGCTTCGTAATGGTAACAGGCTAACAAGCAATGTGAGTGGGAATCAGATGTGTCTTTATAGTCCAGATAATGAATTAATGATGAGCTTCAGCTGTGTGTCTGTGTGTGTTATCAGGGAAAACCGGAACAGGTGTGTGTGAGGTGCATGACAG
>CAIGQZ010000253.1:5747850-5773111 GCA_903798205.1 Danio tinwini
GTGTGTGTGTGTGTGTGTGTGTGTGTGTGTGTGTGTGTGTGTGTGCTTGAATGATTTGTATTCTTTTTGTCATGGGGACCCAATGTACCCACATGTATAGCAATACCAGTAATTTTTTAGCATTGTGGGGACTTTTTTGGTTCCCATGAAAAAATGGTTCATAATTCACACAGAACAAAGTATTTCAGAGTACATAATGTTGTTTGTGTGTGTGCGCGTGCTTGAATGACCTTGTATTCCTTGTCTTGGTGCCCACAAGTATAGCAATAGCAGTGATTTTTCTGCATTGTGGGGACTTTTCTTTTGGTCCACATGAGGAAAACAGCTCATAAATCACACTGAATTAAGTATTTCGCAGTACATCATGTCGTTTGTGTGTGGGTGTGCTTAAATGACCTTGTATTGTGTTGTGGGGACCAAATGTCTCTAAAAGTATAGCAATACTAATACATTTTTGGCATAGTGGTGACTTTTTTGTTGGTCTCCATGAGGAAAAAAAAGGCTCATAAATCACACAGAATTAAGTATTCCAGTGTACATTATGCTATTTGTGTTTGTGCGTGCTTGAATGACCTTGTATTCCTTGTGTCGTGGGGACAAAATGTCCCCACAAGTATAGCAATACCAGTCAATTTTCAGCAATGTGGGAACTTTTTTGGTTTCCATGAAAAAATGGCTCATAAGTCACACAGAACAAAGTATTTCAGTGTACATTATGCTGTTTGTGTTTGTGCGTGCTTGAATGACCTTGTATTCCTTGTGTCGTGAAAACAAAATGTCCCCACAAGTATAGCAATACCAGTCAATTTTCAGCATTGTGGGGATTTTTTTTTGGTTCCCATGAAAAAAATGGCTCATTAATCTCATAATTTTTTTTGATCCCCATGAGGAAATGGCTCATAAATCACACAGAATTAAATATTTCAGAGTACATCAGGATGTTTGTGTACGTGTTTTTGTGACATTTAGGAACATTTTAGGGTATAACACATTTTTACAAGAAGGTGGTGAATTATGAAGACATTACTGATGACTTAGTTTCCTACGAGGGTTAGAAAATACTGTTTGTAGAGTATAAAAACAATGGAAACCTATGTAATGTCCCAACAATGCACAAAACAAACCTGTGTGTGTTTGTGTAAGGACATTTCTGTGTGTTGTTCACCATGTTTTTTTTTCTTCAGGTCTTGGTATGGATAATATCGGCGGGATATTCGTGGTGCTGATATGCGGGCTCATAATCGCTGTTTTTGTAGCCATTATGGAGTTTGTGTGGTCCACGCGCCGGTCGGCGGAGACAGATGAGGTACGCCCTCACCCCTGCCCCGTCCGAAACCACAGACATGCAAGAGTAGGTCGCCACACCAACCAGTCACATCCTCTGTGTTTCTCATATAATCCAACTGTTCTATAGCTTTCACACAGTTTAATGCACATATTTCTGCAACCCAAATATTAAGTTTGAACCTAACAATTTTTTGGGAATTAGTCTGATACAATGTTCATCTTGAAGTGTGTGAAGTAAAGTGTGCTTAAAGCCTCTTTGGGTAAAAGTATTCGCCATGGACAAATTGCTTGGAGAATAAATGTTGGGAAAAGAACATATTTTTAGGAATGAATTTGAAAACAATTATATTATTTCATCCCAATTGGCAACGCAGTGGCGCAGTAGATAGTGCTGTCACCTCACAGCAGTTTCCTCCAGGTGCTCTGGATGCTCCGGTTTCCGTCCAAAGACATGCAGTACAGGTGAATTGGGTAGGCTAAATTGTCCGTAGTGTATGAGTGTGAATGTGTATAGATGTTTCCCAGAGATGGGTTGCAGCTGGAAGGGCTTCCGTTGCATAAAACATATGCTGGATAAGTTGGCGGTTCATTCCGCTGTGGCGACCTTGGATTAATAAAGGGACTAAGCTGAAGAGAAAATGAATGAATGAATGAATGAATTTCATCACAATTATTTATGTTAGTTTTACTATTTTGCAAGTTGTCAGAGCAGGACAGCTAGTCTAATCTCTTTACTTTTCAAAATAAATCCAACAAGATATCAATAAAAAAAAGAATGGTGGAAATTTAGGCCAAAGTGGGTGAAGATGGAATTTTTCGTTATATTAGTTATTGACAAAGATAAAACAAAGTGCATATATTTACATTACAAACACACATTATTTCTAAAAATAAAACCGTTTTTCTCAGGTACAGTAGGTGTATTAAGCAGTAGCATTTAAGAAATTTAATGAATAAAAATGTAAAAAATTTGAAATTGAATAATGTATTTTAACGACATGAATGAATGATTCAACTGGCATGAATGAAATTGCTTATACAGTATACGCAATTTATTATTTTCTGACATCACAGCCTGATCTCACGAAGAAACGTAACTATTTTACGTTATGTCAGTTTAGTGGCTAATTCGTACATTTTCGCATGAGTTCAGTCGTATGAAAATGTACGATTTATAAAAGGAGGCGTGGCATCAAACCCCACCCCTAAACCCAACTGTCATTGGGAGATGAGCAAATCGTACTAAATTGTACGAATGAAATCGTACAATTTCATTTAAATTAGCGACTAAATCAAAAAGTTACGAATTGCCGAGAGATAGCGCTGGACATCACTATTGGGTGACCCCCCAACCCTCCGCCTCAATTTTTTTTTTATAAATAATAATAATTAATAATAATACATTGTAATAAAAAATAAATTAGATTTCATATATTAATATATTTCTTCAAAATAAGATCATGGAGATCACTTAACCTGCCATGATCAAAAAACTATCATATCGCACACCCCTAAATTTTATATTTAAAAACATCCACATTCTTCAAAGGTTTCGCTTACACACTCAAATGTAAAAAATAAAATAAAATCATCTTATTGTGCATGCATAAAATCTGATAAAAGCTCACTTAGAGACATCAGACAATTATCACCCTATTTTTCTTGTAAAAATAGTTTTATTAGCAGGATATCTTATTATTTACTGGCTCTTTCAGGACAAACTAAGTAAGTAAACTTCTATGTATGTTCTGAAAAGCAATTGCCATCATGTTTTGCCACAGAACAGCAATTTTCAGTACACTACTTGACAAAGGTCTTGTTGTCGATCTCAGTTGTAAGAGCAACAAATAATAATTTGACTTCTAGTTGATCATTTGGAAAAGTGGCAGAAGGTAGATCATCTGTTGAACTGCATCCCAATCATCACACATACTGCAAAAGACCTACTGGAACCAGCATGGACCCAAGATTCTCACAGAAATCAGTCAAGTTTGGTGAAAAAAAAATCATGGTTTGGGGTTACATTCAGTATGGGGGTGTGCGAGAGATCTGCAGAGTGGATGACAACATCAACAGCCTGAGGTATCAAGATATTTGTGCTGCCCATTACATTACAAACCACAGGAGAGGGCACATTCTCCAGTAGGATAGCGCTCCTCATACTTCAGCCTTCACATCAAAGTTCCTGAAAGCAAAGAAGGTCAAGGTGCTCCAGGATTGGCCAGCCCAGTTACCAGACATAAACATTATTGAGCATTTTTGGGGTAAGATGGAGAAGGCATTGAAGATGAATCCAAAGAATCTTGATGAAGTCCGGCAGTCCTGCAAGAACGCTTTCTTTGCCATTTCAGATGACTTTATTCATAAATTATTGGAGTCATTGCAGAGATGTATGGATTCAGTCCTCCAAGCTCATGGGAGTCTTACACAATATTAATTATTTTTCCACTACACCATGACTTTATATTCTATACTGGACATTATTTCTGTTAAGTGCTATACTTTTGTCCAAGCAAAGTCAGACCTTACTGTCCTAATTAAATAATTAAAAATCAAGGCATGATCATATTTTATTTAGGTAACATAAGCGTAATCTTGAGGCCTTTGCCTTTCATATAAGCCACTTCTGATATTAAATGATCAACCAGAAATCAAGTTATTGTTTGTTGTTCCTAAAACGTGGGTGAGCAACAAGCACGTTGTCTCAGTTTACATGCAAGCCAATAACCCAGCAGTGCAAGCATTTATTAATAAGTCAGTTTATTTCCCAAAAGTCATGTCAGAGCGCAATAAATGATTATATAATTAACTCTAAATACTCCATTTGATGTTGGTTGACATTAAAAAAATGACTCAAAACTGAAGCAGAATGTGTCAGTGGAAAAATAAACATTTATTATCTTCTTAAGATGCAGAATATTGACTGTAGTTCTTCTACCGTATGAGATGAGAACGTGTTTTTATAGTTCTGTGGGTCAAAATAAAGCATCTGAAGTTAAGTTGTTTCTTCTGCCTAAGGACATGCTGCATCGCATGAAGGTTAATATGTTTACATGCTGGGCGAAAATCTAGCAGTGATGATTGGTTTATGCTGAAGCCTTTTGTGACCTCACTAATGGGTGAACACATTTACATGGCCATCTGCATTGTCGTCTTATTACGCATAACCGGGTTAAGACTGCACATATAAACACATCGTTCACAAAAGAAAAAGATTAGGTTTCATGTGTATCTGGATTTGTGCGGAAGCAACCTGTATATTTATAAGAGAATGCTTGTGTTCAAAACTAGAGCGCATGACAGTCTTTATCTATGATTGAAGAACTTGTTTTATTCATTATATTTGAGATGAATGGGGAAAATGCATGTACTTAGTTCTGAGTTTGTTCGGACACATATTATTCAATGCAGACTGTTTCTGGTGCTCAAAGCGTCATAGGTTTGCTTTCCTGGGAGCATGTCTGCTGATTAAATATGAATCTCGAACTACATGTGTTTTAGATGTATGTATCTGCATTGCAATTCACTTTGGATACATTTTAATGACTAAAACCAAGATATTTGGTACTAAAAATGTGATTCATACAACTGGAATAGTCAAATCAACCTAATTTCAATGTGATAAACTTTATAAATATATAAACTCACCACTTTATTAGGTACACCTGCCCAACTGATTGCAATCAGCCAATCACATGGCAGCAACTCAATGCATTTAGGCATGTAGACATGGTCAAGACGATCCGCTGCAGTTCAAACCGAGCTTCAGAATGGGAAAGATGATGATTTAAGTGACTTTGAACGTGACATGGGTGTTGGTACCAGACGGGCTGATCTTAGTATTTCAGAAACTGCTGATCTACTGGGATTTTTACGCACAACCATCTCTAGGGTTTACAGAGAATGGTTCGAAATAGAGAAAATATCCAGTGAGCAGCAGTTCTGTGGGCGCAAATGTTATAATACTATTATAACAACTATATATTATACATTTGTTGTGCCTTCTATTATTTTGTATTATCAGCATTTTATAAAAAAAAAAATAATTTAATTATATATAAAACTTAACTTATATTATACATAATTGTATTTTTTTATGCATTTTAATGCATATTATTTTAAACACAGATTCAAAGAGAACCACAGGTCAACAGGGATATTGCAAAAGACTTACTTCAATCATTTTAATATAGCATGTTATAATGCAATCCAAAAATTATAGTACAATATTGAGAGTTTTAATTTTGTGGCTCACCCGTTGAGAATCCCTGCTTTAATTGATACTAAACAGCAGTGGAAATGTAAACTTGGCCATGCAAAACTGAACCAAATCAAACCAAGCCATACTGAACTGTAGAAAACTGAACTGTAACTGAACTGTAACTGAACTGAACTGTGGAAAACATGCTTAAGTGGATAAGTCAGATCTTCAAATAATCTTGTGAACAATGGGAGTCCCTGACATCAAAACAGTTGAAAACCACTACTTCTCTCAATATGAAATGTAGTACAAGTAATTCCCACTTCAGATAAACAAGAAAACGATCATCACATCCCATCATTTTTCCTTTTCCCTTTGTACGTGTCGCTCCTGACTCTCTTCCCGCTCTCTTCCTTTCTTTCCTCCTCCCCCAGGTGTCAGTATGCCAGGAAATGATGACCGAATTCAGGAACGTAATCTCCTGTAAAAAGAACTCTCGCTTGCGACGCCGGCGAGCTTTCTCGTCCCAGGGCGTCCTGCGGCACCCGGCCCGTCTCCCTTTAGGAGCTCCGCGGCCTATCAGACTGGTGCGCGAGATGCGTCTCAGCAATGGAAAACTCTATAGCGGTACGGGGACAGTGCCCAGTGGCACACCGGGATCAGGACCTGCTGCAGGCGCAGCAGAAATGAGTCCAGGCCCTCAACGACTACTAGAAGACCCTCTCAATGCTAGCGTCCCAAGTAGCGCTCCTGTTTTGCTCCCTACGGCAGCGCCCCGTGGATGTACGCATGTAAGAGTGTGCCAAGAGTGCCGACGGATTCAAAGTCTTCGATCCACATCGTCTTGTTCGCGAATTTCTCCACTGGCCTCAGCAACATCCTCTCTACCCCGTTTACCACCACCACCGCCAAACCCCGAAACTGAAGAAGGGGGTTCAAGCAGTCCGCAAAGAGCAAAACCCGCACCTCCGCCAAGGCCTGTGCCTCCCACTAAATCCCCCTCCACTGATCTGCTCTGCAAGCAGGAGTAGGCCAACATTCGGGACGGTAAATTCATGTAAATGAGCGCTGGAGGACAGACTGATAGACCTCCTGTCAAAGTGACCTCTGGGATACTGCAAACAAAGGATGCAAAAATCACATTAATGGACACAGGGAGAGAGAGATGATGATTCAGCCGGACACTTAACACCACGTCATTCAGAGCCAGCGCAGTTACTGTTATAATGCATATCCCGTGAACGTATGCTATGCAACATGGAAAGGGAAACTTTAAGGACGACTGTTTTGCATAGAAGTGCAGTGATTTTCCAGGAGTCGAGATGGAGGACTGCACTCCAGGAGTCAATGTGTGCACGCAAAACTCAAACCACTTTGGTGCAAACTAGTATTTTCCTTTTGGTTCTTTCGAAAAATCTGTGGTTTTAAAATCTTTTTTTATTATTATTCCTGAATGTCTCTTGGTTTCCTTTCTAGTCTTTCGTTTTTTTGGAATATGATACCTGTATTGTTTATTTCTCGGAGGACTAAGTATATCAATTTTTTTGTACGTTTCGAAGGGAGCGTTTGTGTTTGGTTATCTCTGAGATTTCAGTCTCTGATGTCTAGTATTATTTAATTTAAATGTAAACTGTTAATGGTTAAAATCAACAACATTAAAAAACCCAACTCACTTCCATGATGTATTTGCAGGTAGACAGGATTTTCAAGGAGGAAAGAATGTAGGGCACGACTTTATTTTATCCATCGGGAATTGAGTGGATCACGTAGCGCAAGCATCTCAGACCTGAATGTCAGCGGATTATGGATGTCATTCACCCGTGAGACCATTTCAGCAAATCCCAGTGGTAACACTGCTTTTCCAAATACAAATATGTCGTTATTTGCTATTTATTTTATAACTTTTATTGTTTCTTAACATTTACCGGCATTAAATTACTGTGTTATAACTGTTGGCAACATTTTAGAATGGATTTGGATCACTGCTACTGTAGTCCACCATAATGCCAATTTGGCGATAGGTTAACATAACCTAATAGCCTGCACAGCATAGATGATGTCAACTGAACAGGAGAATCATGTCAAGAAGAAAGTAAGTTACACTTTTATAAAAGATTGTAATATTCAAACATTTTATTTTTCTTCAAATGAAGGACTTTCTGGGGAATCGTTTCAGTTAACGTGTGTTAGAAAACTAAACAGCATTGGTTTTGATTTCATGTTGACTTTAACAAGCTGCCCATCAATATTTCTAATTCTCAAGTACGCCGAGAAGCACTTCTCATCACCGCAACAACAACAACAAGACGAGACAGAGGACCCTTTGTGCACCCGGAGGGGCATTTATCTGATTATGTGTGAGGACAATTAATGATGTTTTTCATTATTGAGCTAAATGAGCCTCTATCATGAATGGTCTGTTGAAGTGCACTAGAAGTTGCTGTCTGGAGGAAGCCGGTATTCATTTCTGTCCAAAGTGTAAACATAGCAGCCCCTTTTAGAATCTGCAGCATCATAGCATTGGTATGTCGGTGCTTTTACGATTGTACGTACGTGTGCGAGTGAGTGTGAGAAGAATCTTTTTTTTTATCAGACTCATTTTTTTCATTTCTCATAAATTTTCAAAGATTTCTATACCAGAGCTTGAGGAATGACACCCACTATGAAGAGAGCAAGGCAAATGATTCAGATTATATTGTTATTAATATTCCAACAAAACTGTGGGGTTATGTAGGAGGGCCGTTGCCCCTCTTCGTTAAATATATAGACACATGTTTGGAATAAAACAGAGTGATTTCAACTGTGACTTTTGCCCTTGTTTGTTGTTAATATCAGATATATATATATATGGAATTTTCATTATTTACTTTGCATGCTTTTTGGAGTATTGGCTAACACTTTGCTTGAAGAGAGTGTTCACAATTCTGTCATGAAACCATGACACATGCCATGAATGTGAATGAGATTTTATGCATGCTTATAACCAGTGTTGTGGTAGTTACTGAAAAAACTAGTTCCAGTTACTAGTTACTTTGTTCATAAAAATCAGTATGTTTTGTTTAAAAACAGTTCTATGCATTGTGTTTAACAATTAATGTTTTTGCGTTCCTACAAGGACAAGCACAGGTGAATCAAGGTGAGTCACGCTACATTATTTAAGCAAATATATGCAGAAGCTTGATGTCATCAGCATGTTCAACAACTTATAATACAAAGACAGCTAAAGCATTTCCACACATACTCTCAAGGATACTTGACATTTGTTTATGAATTACATAAGGGCGACCAAGGGGATATGATAAGATGACTAAACAGAGCAGATGTCCTGTTTTTGTGAGTTTGTATACAATCGCAGGCTGAAATAATCTGTACAAAAACGCCTTCTAGTGGTGGACGGGAGCATTACAGGCTAATAGCGTCAGTCAGATGTTCTCAGGCTAACGCAGTGTTTTTATTTGATATTCTGAGGTAAAATGAGGCCAGCAAAATGAGAGGACATGGGAAGAAGGACGGACTGTGAGTTCAAGTGAAATGAACAAGCCTGGCTTAGAGGAAAATACAGATGATGAAATGAGAATCTATTTTTAAAAACATCTTCTACTCCCAGTGAAAGGGGCAGTGAATTGAGATGCTGTATTCATGCTTGTAAAAAATAATTAATCTCAGATATGTCACGCAGTTGAAACCCCTTATGTGATAACGTTTCTGTCAAGTGGGTTTTAAATAAAATTTTCATCAATAGTACACAATGTTGCTGGCCAGAAGGTATTAATAAAATAACTAAATACTTTGGGGGAAAATGATTCATTGGATTTACTAATTGTTTAAAGGTAAGTTGTTGCAAACTATTTATATGGGCTGAATTTAAACAATCAAATTAAGTTGAACATTATTACATTTAATTTGTTTGTTTAAATTCAGCCCATATAGTTTGCAACCACTTACCTTGTTTTTTTTTTAGTAAATCAAATGACTTGTGTACTACCTGTGGCAAATATCAACAATTCACATGTTTAAATGTTTAATAGAGAGTGTTTAAACTTACTTTTTTTAGTACTGTTCCCTGACGTCCACTTATGTTATCAAATGTTTTACATTAAATCTTTTTTTTAATCTAATTAGACGGGATTGACTGTTTTTTTGTGCTGTTTTTGATCCCTTGGGCTCTCCAGCACAATAAGGCGCAAGACGTGTTTGGCGAGATTTGTTGCAATTTTCAGACCAGCGCAACCCTAATTTTCACATTTTGCACCACATTGTTTAAATAGCAAATCCATTTGCACCATTTTGTGGACTCATGGGTGTTCCGGTCTAGAAAGGAGGTGTGTTAAGGCGTATTGTGTATACCATTTAAACACAGAATCTGTTCATTTTTTTCACTGTAGATATACTATTAAAACACCAAAAAATGCCTCTTTTTTATAGTAGGTTTCCCATTAAAACACAGAATCTGTCTGTTTTTTTTACTGTAGGTATACTATTAAAACACAGAAATTTCCACTTTTTTTACTGTTGGTATACCCTTAAAAACACAGAAAATAACCGTTTTTATTATAGAAAACCCTTCAATTAACATAAAATGTTTTGGGGTTTTTTACAGTAGTTTAACCGTAAAAAAACATATTTTTTGTTTTTTTACTGTCAATTAACAAAAGTTTTCCGATTTTAATTTACTGTTAATTAACAGAAGTTTTCCGTTTTTAATTTACGGTAAAAAAAAAAAAAAAAATCTGTGTAATAAGCTGCCAGTACATTTTCCCGTTTTTTTTTATGGAATTTTTTTTAGAGTGTTGGCGCGTTGCTATCAAGATCGTCTTGACCATGTTTACATGCCTTAATGCATTGAGATGCTGCCATGTGATTAGTTGATTTTAAATTTGCGTTAATAGGCAGTTATACCTTATCAAGTGGCCAGTGAGTGTATTATAGAGTTTTATTTTTTTTTATTTTATTTTGCACATTTTTTCAGCTGGCCAAGAATTTACCCTTAAGACAAAATTGCTATGTTAATAGTCCATCCCCTATTGACAGCATTCAGCAGTAACACATTTCAAAATTCAGTTTTTCCCTTAAGGGTAAAAAATGTCTAATTTGGGGTTCTGTACCAGATAAGAAAACATGTGACGGCAAGTCAATTCTCTCACTCCCCATATGCAACACCCTTGGGCTGCCATTAGCTGGGGCTATAGACATAAATCAGAGAGTGTTAGAGGAATGTGTTCTCTTTAGGTAACTGTTTTCAGTGAAGCTCACTATTGAGCTGGCCGTGGTGTTGCGCTGTCATTCAGCACTCCGGGGGACGCTTGTAAGAAGTATGAACACCTGTAAGCCTTCATTGACGGTCATGTATCTTCACAGGCGTCTGTCTCTGTTAGGAGAAGAAAAAATTGAGGAGGAATCAGTGATGTCCTTTGACTGCAGGAAAGAATGAGGAAAAACAGCCATATGGAAGGTGGGCGAACAGTAGAGAATTGACAGATGAACACTCAAATGCTCCTACATAAAGAAATAAAAGTTTTATATACAGTTAAAGTCAAAAGTATTCGCCCTCCTGTGAATTTTTCTTTCTTTTTCCAAATATTTCACAAATTATGTTTAACAGAGCAAGGGATTTTTCACAGTATTTCCTATATTTTTTCTTCTAGAGAAAGCCTTGTTTGTTTTATTTCGGCTAGAATAAAAGCAGTTTTAAATTTTTTAAACATCTGATGTGACTGATGTTGTTGGTTTGCACCGAGTCACAGTTCTGACTTTCATTTTGAAACCATCTGCTATAGTTATTTTATTTTCAAGGTCTGAGGTAAACTATCTGCCGCTGCTTTCATGTGGCAATAAATATCACGTGAAATGGCGTTTAAACTCACATTAGGAGCATTTAGCATTGAATAAAGCACATAATATATTTTGTGGTTACATAAAGCATCTTTTGAGATCTTTGTTAACTGACTAACTCAACCTTCCTGCAGATTTCAGTTGCAACCCTGACCAAACACAGTTGTCTGTAATCATCAAGCATTTCTTCGGGTTCAAATTATTTGGCTCAGGTGTGTTTAATCAGGTTTGGAGCTGAATTCTGCAGGAAGGCCAAGTGGTACTCACTGCAGAGTCTCAGGAAGGTTGAGCTCTCCAGGAGCAGTGTTGGTAACCCTTGATGTAGTGTCTCATTATGACACTAGGAGTCAGTATAAGACAGAAATACAAATCCCCTCTTCAGAATCAGAATCAGAAAGAGCTTTATTGCCAGGTATGCTCACACATACGAGGAATTTGTTTTCGTGACAGAGCTTCTACAGTGCAACAGAATTACAGAGACAGGACAAACAACAGATAATAAATTTGTATTTTAAAATAGAAGTAATGAATGCAAATATACAAATTGACAAATGTATGTACAGCTTTATTATTATATACAGCGTTGTATGTGCAGCTGTTATGTGCAAATTGGCATGTAAAGTGTGTTGTTAAATAAGTGTATGTGTGTATAAAAAAACACGTTCAAAAACATGTTCAAAAAACATGTTCAAACGTGTTCTATTGTATTAAAGCATTAGTTATTACCTATATGCAGGGCCTTTTTGCTATTTCTGCAGAGAATTTTGGTAAAAATATGTGGATTTCTGCTGAATTATTGTGGGAGTCTCATAACTAAAACCTTAATATGTAAAATAAAAAATAATGTCTTTTTAACTTTTATTTAATGTTTAAATCCAATTAGATTCGCATTATTTGGTAAACAAAGCAAGTCTCTCATATTATATATCTACTATTATACTACTACTTATAATTCTACTTATTCTAATTATACTATATAATACTTCTACTATTTTTTATTATATATCTTCTATTTTTTTATAAAAGACAGAAAATATTACTGTACAAACTGCATTGTACATAAATCAGATGAACAGTTTCATATTAGTCAATGATATTACTATATATATTATATATATATTTACACACATTTACTCAAGTAAATAAACAGAATTAATGATGGGCTAAATAATTCTGCGCGCAGTTTCCGTGTGGGCCTACCTACAGTAGATGCCATTTAAATGTATGCTTTTTGTAATATATGTATTAGGATTTACATAATAATGCACAAAAATATAGATTAAAATAAATTAATTAATAATAGCCTTATTATCCTGATCTGTTGCATTTTTAACACACACACACACACACACACTGCTGGTTATGTGTTATAACTCAATATAACATTGAGTTATATTCTCAATTTATTTACATTTATAGATTTATATATATATATATATATATGTGTATATATATATATGTAATGTATTTTTTTCATTTTATTGCTATACATGACATATTTATTTAGATTAAATGTAATGCTAATAACCTGATCTCGTGTATCATTTGCCTATGTATTTAATGTTGATTTGATTTAAAGTAAATATTTATACTGATAATTTGCTCGCTTATAATCATTGATACCATGCAAATAGGCAACATGTTTTTTTTCACTCTTTTTTCCTTTTAACCTTCAAATAAAGAACAAACAGGCATTTTAAACATGTTTAACATCCATGCAGCATAACAAAGTAGTACAAATTAATAATAATGACATAAATAAAACAAAAAAAGACATGTTGTTTTTTAGATGTCAACATGATAATGTACTACAGGGGGCGCTGTTCCTCTTAATGAAGCGCAGTCTTTGAGCATCGGTGAAACACGGGAGATGAGCGCAGGTTGAGAGGAGAAGGGCGTTTCTTGTAAGGTTTTTTTTTGGGGTGTGTCCGCGTTCTTAACTTGTTCAAGTTCTTGCAGAAAAGTCTCACATTCCTCTCTGTCGCTCCAGGGACTCACTACTCTCCATATGGATTTCTATAACTTTAGGCTGCCTTTGCTTATCATTCTGGCCGCTCTGGGTAAGTTCAAATAAAATTAGAGACAAACGCGATACTTAACGCGTTCGGTCTTTTATTTTTATGTGCTAAAATCTCATTTAATGCTGGTCTATTAATTGTAGTGTACACCAGAATATATAACGAGTCGTTTATATTCATACTTATGTTCACCTGACTGAATATCGTGCCTTTTTCCAGGATGCTGTTCCGAGAGCAGTCCTATTGCCACCGACAAAATCAATGGCGTTGTAGGTGAGTTGGTGTATGAAAGTGTTGAGATATTATGCAAATAATTCCAATGTGTTTTAGTTTAAGCGTTTGGTAGCATTATCTTATGACTCTAATATTAATATTTGGTAATATTGAATGTTTTTTCTCAGTAGCCACTAATTAGACTAACATTTTTCGATAGCAAGATGGTTGTGGTAGTTAAAGTGTGGGTTCTAGGGTTATGGGATCTTGAAAATGAAGTAGAAGCAAGATTTTTTTTAGGGCATAAAGTAATGGTGTCTGGAGAGCTTGAGAAATGTTGGTTATTTGGTAGATGTAGTTTAAAAACAATGTTATTGGCTGTTTTTACAATATATATGTGAAAATTTTTGTTTTTTGAAAGTGTGTGTGCGTTTGTGTGTCTGCGCGCGCGTGCGTGCGTGCGTGCGTGTGTGTGAGAGAGAGCTTAAGTGGGTGTGTGACCCTTGTGTCTTATGCTCCACTGGTATATTGGTCAAAAAATATGTTATAAGGCTCAAAATGATAGATTTTCTTTGCTAAAATCATTGGAATATTAATATATTCCATGAAGATTTTTGTAAACGTCCTACTTTAATTTACAACAAAATTTTTGTTTAGTAATATGTATTGCTAACAGTGTAATTTGGACAACTTTTAATGTCATTTTCTCAATATTTTGATCTTTTTTGAACCCTTAGAATTCAGATTATTTTAAAAATAGTGATATCTCAGCTAAATATTGTCTACCAAACCAAAACATCAATGAAAATTATGGGAAAAAATGAAGTAGACGAAAGGATTATACTTTGCTTTAGAAGAAGGCTACTAATATTCACCTGTAAATGAATGGAATGTATGTTTCCTTATTAAGAATGTAAAAAAATGTTGATATTTCTGTAGGGCTTAAAGTAATGGTGTTTTGAGAGTTTGAGAAATGTTGGTTATCTGGTTGTTGTAGTTTAAAACCAATATTGGCTATTTTTAAAATATATATTTGAAAGTGTTTGTATTTTGGAAAGTGTGTTTGTGCATGCTCGAGTGGGTGTGTGACACTTGAGTCTTATGTTCCACTAGTATATTGGCCAAAAATATATTATAAGGATCAGAATGATGGATTTTTTGTTTTTGCTAAAAATCATTAGAATAAATAATTAAAGGTCATGCACCATTAAGATTTTTGTAAATTTTCTACTTTAATTCAAAACTCAATTATTGTTTCGTAATATGCATTGTTTGGAGTGTAATTTGGGCCGCTTTAAATGTAATTTCCTCAATATTTTGATATTTTTTAAACTCTAAGAATTCAGATTCTTTTTAAACAGTTATATCTCAGCTAAATATTGGCTAGCAAGCCAAAAATCTATAGAAATTATGAAAAAATAGTAGTATTTATGTAAAAAAAAGTAGAAGAATGGATTGCACTTTGCTTTAGAAGAAGGCTACTAATATTCAGCCTTTAAACAAATTGAATATATCTTTTTAAATTAAGAATGTACAATAATTTTTATATTTTTATAGAGCTAAGAGTAAAAAAATTTAACCATAAGGTGTGGCTAAAGTGGTGGCTGTATTGTATTTATTCAGCTTTCAGATGATGTACAAACCATACTGAAAGTTATCATATAGCGCTTCGCTTTTTCCACATTTTTTATGTTACAAGCTTATTCCAAAATTAATTAAATTCAATTATTTCCTCACAATTCTACACACAATACCCCATAATGACAATGTGGAAAAAGATAAGTTTAAATTGTTGCAAATTTATAAAAAAATAAAAAACCTTTAAAATTACATGTACATCAGTATTCACAGTCTTTGCTGTGAAGCTCTAAATTGAGCTCAGGTACATTCTGTTTCCACTGATCATTCTTGAGATGTTTTAGCAGCTTAATTGGAGTTCACCTGTGGTAAATTCAGTTGAGTGGACATGATTTGTAAAGGCATACACCTGTCCATATAAGGTCCCAGGGTGGACAGTGCATGTCAAAGCACAAACCAAGCATGAAGGCAAAGGAATTGTCTGTAAACCTTTGAGACAGAATTGTCTAAAGGCACAAGGCTGGGGAAGGTTACAGAAAAATTTCTGCTGCTCTGAAAGTTCCAGTGAGCCCAGTGGCCTTTATTATTCGTAAATGGAAGATGTTTGAAACCACCAGGACTCTTCCTAGAGCTAGCCGGCTATCTAAGCTGAGTGATCGGGGAGAAGGGCCTTAGTCAGGGAGGTGATCAATAATCAATGGTCACTCTGTCTGAGCTCCAGCCTTATGTGGAGAGAGGAAAACCTTACAGAAGGATAACCATCTGTGCAGCAATCCACCAATCAGGCCTGTATGGTGGAGTGGCCAGACGGAAGCCACTCCCCGCCTGGAATTTGCCAAAAGGTATCTGAAGGACTCTCAGACCATAAACAAAATTCTCTGGTCTGATGAGACTAAAATTGAACTCTTTGGAGTGAATGCCAGGCGTTACATTTGGAGATAACCAGGCACCGCTCATCACCAGGCTAATACCATCCCTACAGTGAAGCATGGTGGTGGCAGCATCATGCTGTGGGGATGTTTTTCAGCAGCAGGAACTGGAAGACTAGTCAGGATAGAGGGAAAAATTAATGCAGCAATGTACAGAGACATCCTGAATGAAAACCTGCTTCACAGTGCTCTTGAAATCAGACTGGGGCGACGGTTAATCTTCCAGCAGGACAATAACTCAAAGCATACTGTCCAAAATATCAATGGAGTGTGAACTCTGTGAACGTCTCCGAGGCCTACGTCTCCGAGGCCACTAATGCGTTTTCGTTTTAAAACGGCATTTTAGATCAAAAAACGATCCGCGTCCACACTAGCGTTTCATTTAGCATTTCTAATTTTATCTCCGTCCACACTACTACACCAAAAACGTATATCACGTGACCATTCGCGCACTCTAGGCATGCGCGTCCAAGTATAAACAGGAAGCATGTGTCTCGCTCAGCATTTAGTTATTGTTAGTCAACAAACGCTGGTTAAAAGATGAACGCGAGCGATTAGCGAGTGCTCCAACAATATCTTGCTTCTTGTGAATATATGCAGCTGCTGTAGTAAAAAAGGCAGAGTTTAACTGCACAATGGCTCCTAAAACGGACAGTAGTGCAAACAACGCTCCCATTTCTGTGTCCATGTTGTTGTTTACAGTGAAGGCTGGTCTACCGTCTTCCGGTAGCGTTATAGTCATGTGATAGGGGCTTGACAAATAAGGGAAGGATACGCAATGATCCAAAAGCCCCAATCAGGTAGCGAATGTCTGCAGCCACTCCTCCGTTTCCAGATGTCTCCGTTTTCCCCCGTCTACACTGAGACAGAGCAGCAGCATTTTAGAATAAAAACGGCCTCTCCAGCGTTTTCAAAACGCTCCGTTTTTGTGGCTCGAAAACTTTGCCGTAGTGTGGACGGATGGCATAACCGTAGCAAAACTTATGCGTTTGAAAACGAAAACGCATTAGTGTAAATGGGGCCTGAGTGGCCCAGCCAGAGCCCAGACCTAAATCCAACATCTCTGGAGAGATCTGAAAATGGCTGTACACCGTCACTTTCCATCCAACCTGATAGAGCTTGAGAGATACTGCAAAGAGGAATGGGCAAAAATTCCCAAAGACAGGTGTGCCAAGCTTGTGGCATCATATTCAAAAAGACTTGAGGCTGTAATTGCTGCCAAAGGTGCATCAACAAAGTATTGAGCAAAGGCTGTGAATACTGATGTACATGAGATTTTTCAGTTTTTTTTTTTTTATATAAATTTGCAACAATTTCAAAAAATCTTTTTTCACATTGTCATTATGAGGGATTGTGTGGAGAAATTTAAGGAAATGAATTTAATCCATTTTGGAATAAGACTGTAACATAAAAAAATTTGGGAAAAAGTGAAGCGCTATGAATACCAGATGCACTGTATAAATCTCCATTAAAAAAATGACAATTGTGACTTGTTTTGTGGTCTACGGTCATGAAGTATATTTATGTATCTGCCTTGTCAGTGCCATATTCATGCCATGTTGTTGTCATTTGACCATATTTCTTTGTGTTAAATAGAAGTTTGCATTGTCATTCACTAATTTAGAAGTTGTTGCATGACTGAAATGTTTGTATACATTCCTAAGATCTTTAATTAAGTCACCTTTTCTTTGAAACAGGTAAAAACGTGACTTTCAAAACAACAATCGCCTCGGCGGCTGACATTCTAACCGTAACATGGACCTTCAACAAAGGTCAGGCGATCGGAATGGTCACAATCATTCCCTCATCGAACACTGTAAATGTTGACCCGGCGTACGTCAACAGAATCAGCTGCAACAAGACAACGTTTCAGCTTCAGCTTGGGCCGCTAGTCAAGGAGGACACAGGGGAATATATTCTCACTATAGTTCCTACCACTGCAAAGCCGGTGATGGGACAGATTTATCTTGAGGTTCTTGGTAAGTATTGAATATAAAGTGCATTAGTTACTGGATAGGAAAGTGGTTAAGTCTCGAACAAACTTCTTAAAGGAATAGTTCACCCAACAATGAAAATTCTGTCATCATTTTACTTGCTCCAAACCTTTATGAGTGTAAAACACAAAAGACGTTTTGAAGAAAGCTGAAAACCTGTAACCATTGACTTCCATAGTAGGAGAAACATATACTATGGAAGTCAATATTTGTAAGTTTTTTTTTTTGTTTGTTTGTTTTTTTTTTTAGCTCTCTTCAAAATATCTTTATACAATATTAAGAAAACATCTAAAGGTTTGGAGTCACTTGAAGATAAGTAAATAGTATGTACATTTTCATTTTGGGGTAAACCATCCATTTAAAAGTATTATTGAGCTGCTATTTACCATTCATTGCAGCAATGGTCTGTATGTACAATATAATATGGAGTTAAATTTGAGAACGATAAAATATCTGATTGAATCAACCCAAGTAGATAGTGCTGGTGACTCAGTTAGTGAGTTCTGACTGCAGTGTGACTCATTGCAAAGACATTCAATTAGTGACTGGAAAGCAAGCGTTTGATGTGATCTCAAGAGTTGGCTATCCTAAGGTTGTTGATTGGATCCTCAAAAAGCAAGTCCTGACCTGTACCTTTTATGGCCATGAGCAAGACATTTCACCTCTGAGGGTTTACTCCCTGTTCAAATGTAAGCAATGCAATCCATTGTTCTTTCCTTTTCTCTCCAGAGCCTGTAACCGATGTTAAGATATCGTCAAATGTCCTGGAACCTGTGGAGTTCAACAGCACAGTGATTCTTACCTGCTCTGCTAAAGGCTCTTTTACATACAAGTGGATAAATGGTTCGGTTCCTTTGGTGGTGGATGGCACACACATGCAGCTTAACAGTGCCGGCAATGAGCTAAAGATTTCCGAAGTCCGCCGTACAGATCTTCAAGGACCCATTTTCTGCATAGCAGAGAACGCACTGGAGTCTGGAAAGAGTGCAGCATTCAATCTCACCGTTAGCTGTACGTATCTGAACACGCCCACATGTGCTTAGTCTGAGACATAAATACACACCTCTTTGCCTTAAAAGAGCAGTTCAGCTGTTTGCTCACCCTCATGTCATTCTAAACACTAAATATGTCATTCTTTTGTATTGAGATGATGCATTATAAGCAACAAGAAATCTCAATCACCATGTCTTTCAAGCAATATAATGGTTTAATGAAAATACTGAACATGCAATATACTAAGAGTCAGAGATGTATAGTAACGAAGTAGAACTACTTCACTACTGTACTTAAGTACTAAAAGGTTGTATCTGTACTCTACTGGAGTATTGTTTTTTCTCCTACTTCTACCTTTACTTTAGTACATATTTTCGATGAGCTTAATACTTTTACTCCAGTAGATTTTTTATGTGTTGCATAGTTACTCGTTACAATTATAAAAATGTTACGAATCAATCATTCATTGATCAGACGATCAAAGAAGACAGTGCTGCCTGCCTGCATTGAGAACACTTTGGTTTGTTTTAGACATGGAAAACCCAGAAATTCCACCTTCAACTCCTTCACTTTCAACTGTTCGTGGCGATGAGGAAAAAGACCACCCGTGACCCTATTTAGAGCCAATGTTTGCATTTGTCGCAGTGAAAGACAGCTCATATAGAATGAAATGCATACTCTACCGTCGGATTTGAAGAAACATGTCAAGTTAAAGATAATATAATAAACAAAACAGCAGTTTGAGCTATCCATAAGAGCTAGATAAGTTAACTACCGTTAGCTACCCGCGGTTCATATCATGCTGCAATGTTCACATAACGTTAACTGTCTATCATAAAGGCTGTCACGCTGAATGGTGTTTTTGACCCATTATATATATATATATATATATTATTTATTTATATTATAAATCGTAAACCATGGTTCTTTTTGTTCTGCTTAATCTTGTGCCCCAAAAAAGATATTTAAAATAAACAAAATATGTCTTTTGACTGCTTTTTTAAAAATAACTACATAACGCAATACTTGTACTTTTACTTTCAGTACTTGAGTAGTAAATTTTCAAATAAACTACTTGCAATACTTAAGTACAAAAAATGTTGAATACTTTAGTACTTCCACTTAAGTATTGTGCTTAAAGAGCACTTCAACTTCTACTCAAGTCACTTTTTTGATAGAGCACTTGTACTTTTACTTAAATCAGGGTCTCTAGTACTTTATACATCTCTGCTAAGAGTACATTTACAGTACATGACTATACTCAAAAAAATATTTTGGCCATATTTACAATGAGCTTAATCAACACTATTCTTGTTTTTTTGGGACAACTTAATTGTTTTATGTTCAATGCACTTGAATTTGTAAAAACAATTAAGTTGACTTAATCGATTTGTGTTGAGACAACATAAAGGAATTGTGTGGAACCCAGCATTTTGTACAGCGTATAGTGTAATTAAATGGATATTTCACACAACATTTTCAATTTTGCCATCATTTGCTCATCTTTCCATTGTTTTATTCAGTTAAACACAAAATAAATTCTTTTGAAAAATGTTGGAAACCTGTAACCATTGACTTTCATAATAGCATTTTCCCCCCTACTATAAAAGTCAATGGTTACAAGTTTCTACCAATTTCCAAAACATCTTTTTTCGTGTTCAACAGAATAAGACAACTTGTAAAGGTTTGGAACCACTTGAGGATGAGTAAAGGGGGTCGCACATCGGATGCACCATGCGTTTTAGAATTCTAAACTGATTTCTATCAGTGTACGCACTTCGGCACCGCATGTCGGCGGCTGTTTGCGGCGCTCAGCTACGACTCAGGACACTGTTCATATTTCTGTCGTGCCACAGATCGCCTTCTGAATAGTTTCATTTTAAATAACATGCTAATGTGCGCGTCTGGCATGCGATACTTCCAACTGTCATGTGCATGCGTGTCGCGGCGCATCCGGTGTGCGACCCGCTTAAATAATGACTAAATTATCATCGCTTGCAAAACTCATTTTTTCCTTCATGTTGTTATGTGCAGAGGACTTTGATGTCTCGTGGCTACTTGAGATTGCATGCCAGACAGTTATTGACTACTTTATTAAGAAACAAAACTGTAATCTGCAGTCCTTTAGTACACCCTTGTGGATTTGGTTGTGCAAAACACGTTATTAGTCTAAACACAAAATATACATCCTGTACACATATTTGCAAATTCACTTTTTGTAGTTTACACAAAGACATGTAATGGTATTGGTTTTTACGAAGTTGTACGTTGAAGCCTACCTTCAAAAGATTGCATTTTTTACATTGATAGTTTTCATTTTCATTTATTTAGAAGCCATACAATAGCTTTGTAGTTGAAAAAAAAAGTCACAATTTGAGTTCTATTCATTGGAAATATCATTTGTGTGACACAGGGTTACAGTGCTCACCTAATGCTCACGTTGGTAATATTTATATTATTTGTTAATTAATAACCACCTCACGTGGAACTCTGCGTCCAATTTTGCTGGCTGCTACTGTTCACTGAAGGTCGCATTTCGGTCACAGATGCATGCTTTGAGAGCCTTTTTGAATGAATGAATGAAATATGCTGTTTTCAACCAAGGCAACCCGGGGTTAGGCATGGGACGATAACCGTTTTCAAGGTATACCGCGGTTTGGAAAAGTCAAGGTTTTAAAACCGCAAAAAATATCTGTAATACTGTTCCTAAGGTATGTGTAAGATTTTTTTGTTTACATTTAGTTTTTTGTTTTTTAGGACAGCAGTATCTCCAGCAGAAAAAATATCCAAAGATGCCGTTTTAAATTGTGAATAATTTTTTCTTGAAAGTTTTTGAAATAATGAAGACAGCAAAAATCAATTAATCTTTTGAATTATTTAGCAAGACATGTTTACTCTTCCAAACTATTATAAATCTTTCAAAAAATTAAATATATTGTTTTCAAAAGGAGTAAAACGTATAGAAAGAATATATTTTAGAGCAGTGAACACAATACCATGATACTGTGAAACCGTGATATATTTTATCTTATACCGGCGCATGCCTACCCGGGGTGCTGAAATATAATTGGCCAAACTGGCATTGGGCGGGTTAAAGGGACCAAAACAAAGACAAACGTTCTGGCATGTAACCTTTTCAAAGCAGAATATCTGACTTTAGCATTGCTTTTTCAGATAAGCAAGAATGTTCACTTAGCATGCTTCTTAAATACCTGCAAACATGTTATGGTAATTTTATGCTTTAGAAGAGTCAAAAACTTACATACAGCACCTTTAATTAAATAGTTTCATTGTCAACTTGATTTTACAACAAAGTTGTAGTGTACGCATACAAATAGTTGAAGTGACTCTACTAATGCACTAGTACTAGGAGGTAAGTTGAAATAGCTTTTACTGTCAGCAGTCTTTGTCTCTGCAGATGGCACACACTAGAAAGTACACATGACAGCACAGATCACAAGCCACTTTCTAGTTCAGACAGGTTCAGGTGCAGGTGCAGGAAGAAAAAAAAATTGAGAGCGAGATTAGATTATATATGGTTGAGTGTATGAACTTCAAATGTCTTCAAATAGTGTTTGTGTGTGCATTTACATTCCAGACAGATCAAGCCATACTGAAAGACAGACCGTAAACACATTGCAGCACAGTCTCTCGAGAGTTAAACTACTGTATCATTGCTTTTTTTTTTTTAGAAACATCTTTGGGTTAAAATGCAGTTTATTAGTTATAACCACATCCTGATACTCAAAACACTTCCTCGTCATTCAAAGATAATATTAGCAATATGATGATAAGATGGAGGATGTAAATTAGTGTTGCAAATCTAACATTGCATAACGTTTTGGCAGAGCCTTTATTGTAGAAACTAGAAATGCATTTCTTAAAGGGGTAGTTCACCCAAAAATGAACATGTACTCATTATTTACCCTCCCTCAAGTGGTTCTAAAGCTTTATTCTGCTGAACAACACTAAAGAAGATGTTTTAAAGAAAGCTGAAATCCCGTAACCATTGACTTCCAAACAAATACTATGGAAGTCAATGGTCTTCATATCTTCTTTAGGGTTCAGCAGACTAAAGAAAGTTGAACAGATTTGTAGCAAGTAAAGGATGAGTGAATAGTGACACAATTTTCAAATTTGGGTGAACTATCTCTTTAAAAAGGAAAATACATTATTTTTTAAATCTAGAAAACATTATTTGTATAAGTTGTAGTGTAAATAAAACATATGATGCTAAGGAAAATACTATAAATACTACTTACTATACTAAGTAGAGTAATTTACGCAATGACCTCATCGCTGTGACGTTGCTTTAAAACCGGAAGAGTGAATTTGCCCTAAACAACGCAAACATTTTCACTTGTTAATGAAATATATGTGTCCTAATATTGTTTTTAGCAGCATGGCACATATACTGTATATGAGCAATGTCACTCAAGCAGCAGTGTGATATGGCTGTATATTGGCACTGGTGGGAGGCGTGTGTTGGCTCGAGGCCACAGGTCAAGTGCCTTAGTGTCCAACCAGCAACAATATACAGTATAGCCATATCGCACTGCTATGAGTGTGATATTGCATTTATACAACAGTTTGATGACATAATCGTGTGTATAAAAAAGAAAAACATGGAGCGTCTCAAAAATCCTTTTGTACAAGAAACTACTTTCTTCTGCCATTCATTTACATCTGCAGCTGATGTCAGAACAGCAGAAACTCTTGCTACTTCACTTCGTGGCTAGTATTTGAATGATTCGCTTGCGTGATGTTTAAAATGATAACAAAACATGTGATTTACTCACATTTTAAGATTTTGAAGCTGAACGGCATGAAATGCCATCAGTCTACAGAGATTGTCCAGTATTTCTCTGTTGCAGTCGGGATTTTACAATAATTAACCCCGAAAAAGCCAAAACAAAGCAAACACTACCAGATTACTATAGTATAAATACAGCAATACAACATACACATTTGTTTAGCTGTAGTTTGAGAAAATGCTGTTTTTCTCCCCTAAGGACTTATTATGCGATCTATGTCGCCATTTTGTGGCAGAACGTCAACCGTCTTTGCTCTGCTCACTGTGACAGGCTGGCCGCAGACACGGTGAAATAGGCACTATTCTTATAAATAAACTGCATAGTTGCAATCTAAACAACTACATCCTCACCTAAAAAGCCTCAAAAATACTTTGTTGTCCAATAGTTACAATATTTGTCAAACTGTAGTGAGTCTGTTGATCTGCTGTCACTCTATGTGGGCAGAGTAATACACAAGAGTGAAGAGGCTGTACAAGTGCTGATATTGCAGAATATCACACGGCTATCAGCCAGTCAGATTCAGGAACCAGATGGAACTGTTGTATAAATAAATATATATGTGGACATTCTATTCATTGTCTTTTTTTCTTTCTGTGTCTAGATGGCCCAGAGAACGTCCTCATGAATCAGTTTTCGGCAGATTCATACCTCAAGAAAGGATCTACTTTAACACTCAGTTGCACCGCTGATTCAAACCCTCCTGCTACGATCCAGTGGATGTTTAATGGAGTGAATCTGCCCCCGAACGTCGTATCTTCCCCAGCCAACTTCACTCTCAACAACTTAGAGGAAAAAAATAGTGGAAACTATACCTGTGTGGCCTACAATGCAAAGACCAAACGCTACATTGCCTCTCAGGTTGCATTCGTGACGGTTGTAGGTAAGTCTGAAGCCTGAAATCATACACACAAACTGAAGTTCCAACAAGTGTACATTATTTCTGTTGTGCTACATCACTGTATTACAGCAGTTTGTGGAAATGCAAATTCAGACTATATTAAGATTATGTGCTCTATTTTAACGTTCTAGGCGCTAAGTCTAAAGCTCATGCACAAAAATATTAATGGCGTGTTCAAATCCACTTTTGCTATTATAAGAATGGAAAAATATGCTCTGCACTGTGGCGCATGGTCTAACAGGGTTGTACTTATTCTCTTACTGAGTTATGGGTGTGTTTTGAGCGTGCAATAAACCAATCAGAGTCTCATCTCCCATTCCTTTTAAGAGTCAGTTGCGTCACGCCATTGTGCATTAACTATTTACATGGCGGACTTTGTAAGTGGAAAAACTGAATGCTTCACTAGCGAGAAAACACCTAAACAGACCATCTGCACTGCGAGGATGAATACACACACACACACACACACACACACACACACACACACACACACACATATATATA
>CAIGQZ010000253.1:5773511-5803745 GCA_903798205.1 Danio tinwini
ATATATATAGACTCTTTACTTTCTCTTTACTTTTCTCCTTTACTTCTTTACTTTCGTGGAGTAAGGAGACGGTGGAAACTCACTCCACTGAAGACATCTATAAGTCTGCATATTTAATTTCGTTTGTTAAGGTCAAAGATTTGTTTCAAAACTATTTCTAAATTCAGTTCTAATTTCCAGCAAACTTATAAATGAACAATAATAATGAAGTGTGGTCAAAAAACTGCTTCACGTCCAAACACACGTCCTATTCTTATGCCCCATATGGTGATGCATACAGTACGTCTCCATAACCAACAGGTGGACAAATCTAAACTTGTTTTTGTTAAAACAAATATAAATATGTGTATAATAAATAATACTGCTAATAATAATAATAATAACATTATACAAAAGCAAATTGTCATGAATAAACTGGAAAACGTCCCCCGAGGGGAAGAAGGCGTGGAGGTAGTTGTTTTTATATTTATGTAGAAAATAATATTTTTTTTGAAACATTTTAATCCTTTAATTTCTTTCATATGTAAAGATATTTGTGTATTGCTGTACTGTACATCCTGTGTGTATTAAGGAAAACTTTTGGACCTGCATAGGCACATAGCTAACTTTCAGCATTGACCAGCTGACTAGCTTTCAGCTGGTCAATGGCACAGTCTATTTCAGTTCCTCAAGATAGCAACGCACCAACAATGTGCCTTAACACACCTTTATAGACCAGCACACCCATGAGTCCACAAAGTGACGCAAATGAATTTGCTATTTAAACAATGTGGTGCAAAATGTGAAAATTAGGGTTGCGCTAGTCTGAAAATAGCAACAAATCGCGCCAAACACGTCTTGCACCAGGTGTATGATAGGGCCCTATACAGTGTTTACTACTGAATACACAAATCAAAATTATTTCTCAAAAAAAATTTAATAATCACTGATTATACAAATGGTGTTTTTGTATAATTTTGATATTGGGTGATATTTAATAATTGGTTGATTAATAAATTTTTTTTGCTATATAATAGAACTATACAACTCTAATCCCTTTATTAATCTGGGGTCGCCACATCGGAATTAACTGCCAACTTATCCGGCATATGTTTTACACAACGGATACCCTTCCAGCTGCAACCCATCACTGGGAAACATCCACACACTCATTCACACACATACACTACGGACAATTTAGCTTACCCAATTCACCTGTACCACATGTCTTTGGACTTGTGGGGGAAACCGGAGCACCCAGAGGAACTCACGCCAACACGTGGAGTACATGCAAACTCCACACAGAAACCCAGCCGAGGCTCGAACCAGGAACCTTCCGGCTGTGAGGCAATCGTGCTACCCACTGCGCCACAGTCCCTTAGGTTTTATATACTATACAATAATTACTAGCTTTTACTAAATTTGCAGAAAATCAAATGATTGTACAGAATGTTTAAAAGATTGCATGCATTAATTCTAGGCTCTATCATTTCATTAGCATTCAAAAGTGTGTAACTTTAACAATATTACTTTAAAAAAATAATTTCGTAGCAAAAACCTAAAAGAGATCACGACAACAACCCCCCCCCCCCCTCCTTTTTTTTTTCTTTGGTAAAACATTAAAGAAGATTTTGGGTGAACTATCCCTTTAAGAGGTGCTATTTTTGTGGACGTATGGTGCTGTATAGGACCACCATTGTTTTTTTTAAGTGAGTAAAGACATCTGTTGAAATCTTTGGATTAGCAGTAGAGCAGCACACAGATAGACTTGCTCTGCCATGGTGACTTCATTGCCAACAAGTGAGATAAGGATTCAAAACAATCATAGCACTCTGAGAAGTTAAGCAAACATACTCAGCCTAGAAGGACAATGGAGGAGAAACTAGAAGAAAGTTTGATTTCTGAGTTAGATGTTGAATGGCGAGTTTACTCAGTCATTGTTTACTCGGTTCTTGTATTTCCGTGTTACTTTATTGATTCCGTGGAAGACGAAAAAAGCTGATTTTCTGCAGGTTGCTCTTTTCCGGTTACAATAAGTGGTAAAACAGGTAGAAATGTAAACTCACAATGATTGTTAGTTTCCTTATTGTGCTCTGACAGTGTTTCATTCCAAAAAAATCTATTAGATTAATAAAATTTGACTTAAAAATGAAATAATTTACTCACTACTTTATTTTTTTAAACCTTATCGGCCTCTATTTTGACAATCTAGGCGAAAAGTCCAAAGTGCAGGGTGTAAAAGCATTAATGGCGTGTCAGAATCTACTTTTGCTATTTTAACGGCGAAAAAATATGCTTTGCGCCGCGACGCATGGTCTAACAGGGTTGAGCTTATTCTCTTAATGAGTTATAGGTGTGTTTTGAGAACAAACCAATCAGAGTCTCATCTCCCATTCCCGTTAAGAGTCAGTTGCAGCGCGCCATAGCGCATTTGCTATTTACATGGCAGACATTGTACACTAAGTACCATCAGCCATATCACCCTGCAGCCCTAGACCGGTTACTCACTGAAGCTAAGCAGGGCTGGGCCTAGTCAGTACCTGGATGGGAGACCACATTGGAAAACTAGGTTGCTGTTGAAAGTGGTGTTAGAAAGGCCAGCAGGGGCGCTCTACCTGTGGTATGTGTGAGTCCTTATGCCCCAGTAAAACTGAAGGGGACACTTTGCCGTCTTTCGGATAAGACGTTAAAAACCGAGGTCCTGACTCTCTGTGGTCATTAACAAATCCCATGGCACTTCTTGTAAAGAGTAGAGGTATAACCCCGGTGTCATGGCCAAAGTCCCTCAATCAGCACTTTCCCATCATGGCCTCCTAATCATCCCCATCCACTGATTGGCTCTATCACTGACTCTTCACTCCACCAATAGCTGGTGTGTAGTGAGAGCACTGGCGTCGTTGTCCTGTGACTGCCGTCGCATCATCCAAGTAGATGCTACACACTGGTGGTGGTGTGAAGAGACCCCCCTCATGATTATGAAGCGCCTTGGGTGTATGGCCATACACGATAAATGCGCTATATAAATACACATTGCATTACATTACATAGTAAGTGGAAAAACTGAGCGCTTCACTACCAAGAAAACAGTTAAACAGACCTTCTGCAACATGAGATTGAGAGAATGAGCCTCCTCATTCTTTACTTTCACTTTCACTCTCTTCCGTCGATAAGGAAAGGTGTTGTACGCACAGACATCCATTAGCCTACATAATTAATTTCGATTGTTAAGCTCAAATATTTGTTTTAAAACTATTTATAAATTCAGTTCTAATTTCCAGCAAACAAATAAATGAACAATAATAACGAAGTGTGGTCAAAAAACAGACTTTATTTCAAATACACATGATATGCCCCATATGGTCTAAAACCTGACAGATGGGTAAATCTAAGCTTGTTTTTAATAAAACAAATATAAATATGCATATAATAAATAATACTACTAATAGTCATAACATTATCCAAAAGCAAATTGTCATGAATAAACTGAAAAAGACCCCCGAGATGAAGGCATGAAAGTGGTTTTTATATTTATGTAGAAAATAATAATTTTTGTAATATTCTAATCCTTTAATTCTTTTTTTATTTGTAAAGATATTTGCGTATTGCTGTACATCCTATGTGTATTAAGCAATGTTTAAGCGAGGCGCACAAGTAGTCTATTGTGCAGTCTATTTTAGTTCCTCAAAATAGCAACGCTCCAGCAATAAAGAAAAGATATTTTAATTTCCACAGTATTCATTTTTTTCAGCTGGAAAGTTTCTCATGGAAGTCAATACGTTTCTTCAAAATTTCAGACGATAATTTTTTCTTTTGTGTGTGATATTTTTTTTTCTTTTTTTTGTGATTTTTGTGGTGCTAATTTTTTTAAATTTGCTGAAATTTTTACATCATGTACCTCACTCAGGAGGGCTATGTTACCATAATACACCTAAATAAACTAGGGAAAGAGTTAATCAATAAGTGAAATCCTTTATCAATTTGAAGCACGTTATAATACCAGCCATTAGGGCTGGGCGATTATTCGAAAATAGTTGAAATCGACATTCAGAACCTTTAATCAATCTCATTTTTCCAGGTCAATTTTTACAATTACTTTCTCTACCGTGTATGGAGTCATGTGACCCCTCTCTGTTATGGCTGAATTATACTTCTTTTATTATGATTTATACTTATTATATTATTATGATATTATACTTCTGCCAAGGGCATGTGTACAGTCTGGCACAGCCTTTACAAATCCGCGCATCGCTTAAAAAAAATGTACTTAAACGTCACAATGACGAGTAACACAAGCTTTGTGATTGGTCGGTTTGGTATCGGTGACGACAGTGGGCAGCGCAGAGAACTGGGTTTTAGGCAATGTGTACTTCCAACGCACGCTTCACTTTCGGTGTGAATGGACATTTAGGATTGTGAGGGCGTAGGTAAGACTTCATTTTTCGATACACACTCAAATATCTCACGTGTGCTGCATATGCAATGTCTATGCGCCACGTATAAACAAATAATTGCAAACTGAAATAATATAATTTGATTATATGGTTTAGAATTGGGTGTTTTATGAGATTATTAACTTTTTTTGCGATTATTTTGCGTTTAAATTAAGTATTTTGCAAGATCGCAAAAAGTTTTGACTTTTTGTTGATTTTTGCGTTAGATTCAGCCATCGCTAAATTGTGAAAAACTAAACGGGTCTGAAATATCTTCTTTTGTGTTCAGTAGAATAAAGAAGCTCATAACAGTTTGAAACCACCTGAGTATGAGTAAATAGTAGGTATGTAACGATTCATCTGACTTACGATTCAATATGATTCGCGATACTAATCTCACAATACAATTTAGTTTTTAACTGGGGAATGAGATGGCTTGTGTGAAGAGGAAAGCCTTTCCTAAATCAGAGAGCAGTGTGTACAAAGGTGGTCAATAGCCCCCTCTGCTCCAGGGGACTGGCCACTGGCATAAAAAAATCTGATTATAAAATTACTAATTATATAGTAGGATAGAGACAGATGCTGGACATAATTATGAAGGTGAATAATTAATATTACTTGTATAATTAATTAATATAAGCATCAGCGTGATACACTTAAGAAGAGATAATCTTGAACATTTTTAAATATTCAATAATAATGATTCTGTTAGTGTAAGTAAACGTCTATTTGCAGTATTTGCACACAGTTTGTGTTTTGTCTGGAGCACTTCACCGCTGTCATTTTACTCTGCCACCCCACCTCTTGCTTGCCGCTGATGTGCAGGTAAAGTGAGCTTGCGCCTGTAAACACAGCACCCCCACTGTTCAAAGAATGTATCGCGATTCGTTTAACATTTCTACTGATTTGAATCGTCACATATTTAAATCGATTTTCAACTGGCTCATGGTGAATCGTTACTTCCCTAGTGAATAGTGAGTAAATTGTCATTTTTGGGTGAACTATCCCCTTAAATTTTCATTTCTGTTTCTGCTAAAACAGTCATATGGCTTTAGGAGAATTATTATTTTTGTATATTATATAAAACTGCTTTTATTATAATTTAAAGACTTAATAAGTTTACAACTTTGACATTTATAATGATATATCTTTCCCTTTTCTTTCTCTCAAAACTGTTTTTAGGAAATCACTGGTGTGTAACGACCCAGGGCTCGTAAGGGCGCAATGAAAAAAAGGGATACTGAACACATTTTTTTATTTAAACCATTTTGACAAAGAATAAACCATTTGAACCACGAAATGTATGGGAAGGCATTTCAGTTTTTTTATTGAGCTGAGCATATTTCTTTCAGTTGTTTTCAGTGTAAATGCTAATTTAAAAATTTATAATAAATAAATAAAACACTAGTTGATGTTGATGAGGTTCTTTTTAGCCATTGCTCACTCACCATCTATCCAATCACAGTGGATGTGGGTGGGGCAAACACTGTCAGATCTATTGCCACTACATTTGTCTTACTCTCAATGGAAGAAACCATTTTTTAAATGAGTGCTGGCTTTTATAGCTGCCTAAAAACACTTTGGTCAACCCAACTGTCAGCAGGGTCAATTGCTTGGGGGGAAAAATGATGATACTGTCAAGGGTGGGGAGCTGGTAATTACAACCCAGGGAGAACCCGAGCACTGCAATTTCAATTGAGGAAGACCAACCCCCTCCAGAAACACTGAAACTGAACCAGTCCCGCTTACTCGTGCTCCAACTCTGACTGTCAGAAATCAGTGTTGTGTGTTGGCAGATTAATGCATGGATGTGTAATGGAACAACAACAGAAACCCAAATCTATTTCCAGAGCAGTCATCTATTCTAAATGTCATCTAACCCAAACTTTATAATAACTAACTAATAATACAAATGATGTTTTTGCATACTTTGTATTTTTCAACATAGGCTCATTCTAAAAACTTAGCCCTATATAAATTTCTGGAGATGGCAAATTACGAGCCAGAAGTAGGTATGGCTGCATTTAATCTTTAAAACAAACTCTACGAGGCGGTATGACAACGTTCCTTTTCGCGTTTACCAGTTGACCGCTTACCTCTGTATGGGCGGTTTTCCCACTATTACCAGTTTGTCCAGTAGCTCGCCATGTATGTCGGCGGACTTGAGATGCAGAGAGGAGTTGACCACGAAGACGGGATTTGAGTCTGGCAAAGAACAGTTCCAGAAAGTGGGTAAGACTAAAACAGAAGCTAAAAAATAAAAAAAAATAATAATTAAACAGGGTAAGAATGTGGTAAGATCTGAAAACGATTTTTTTGTGGATGACTTTTAAAAACACTATTGGTTGGGTTTAGGGAACGAGGAGGGTGGGTCAGTTGGTCGGCCTCTGGTGGATTTACATGAGAAGGTGTGAATGGCACTCACGAGAGAAATTTGAGATCTCAAAAAGCATACACAGCGGCCTCTGGTGGATTCGCGAAAACAAAAACTGCAAAAAAACGTAGCTCCTGGGATGTATTTGGCGCTCTCCAGCAATCTATATAGGGGTACATTTTCAGAATGAGCCTGGGTTGGTATTAGACTTAGTAGAATATAGAAGACTTGTACATCTTCAGGTGACTTTAGAAGAATATATTAAATATAAACTGGTTTTATTATTATTTTAAAACTGCATTTTCATGGTTTGGTTCATGGAATTGTTATTGCATCAAATAGACAGTGGACCCAAAATGATAATTCTGTCATCATTTACTCACCTTCAAGTTGTTTCAAAATGCTTGAGTTTGTTTCTTCTGATGAACAAGCTCAAACTAATGCTGAGTTCCACTCAATCAATTTGTGTTGAGACAACAATTAAGTCAATATATTAGTTTTTACTAATTTAAGTGGATTGAACATAAAATAATTCAGTTGTCCCCAAAAAAATTTCAATAATTGTGTTGTTTCAGTTTATTTTAAATAAGTAGTTTAAACAAACAGCAAACATAATTTTTGGAGTGTTGTTAGTTGACAGCATAGTAGTAAAATGTAGCTCAGTTGGCTGCCATCATGTGTTTTGGTTTTCAACATTCTTTAAACTATCTTCTTTTTTAATCCATTAAAAGAAAGAAACTCTTCAAAATGTGAAGTTTTTGGTAGAACTATACATTTAAGTTACAATGAGATGTTCAATTCTTCAATTTTGAGTAAACGTGTAGGCGAGCAAATAATGGCGCAATCTTCATGTATGCGGATCCATTCTTTGAGCGTTATGAAGCAATGGCTGTTTGTCTGTCTGCATTCAAAATGGCTTTGTGACATGAAAGTTGTTTTTAAAAAGATGAACCTGTTCCTCTGCTTTGCTCTGAGGTCTGCTTCGGCTAGCATTAGCGCACACGGCTGGAAGTTTCAGTCATGTTTTGCTTCCTTTGGTTGAGGGATTAATTATACATGGCTTTTGAACCTGTGGTCTTAGATACTGTGGCTTTTATAAAGAACAGTGTCTTTCCCCCTGAGGTGTTTCTGTGTGTGTGTGAAACACCAGCATGCTAAAGAAAGCAGAATACAAACTGGCTGACGTCACATGCATTTTGGGCAGGTACTTCTTGACTAAGGTTTCACTCCAATGGATTTGTCAATCTAGGGCTTGTTTTTAAAATGGTGTCCATAATGTTTTTTAATGCCATAGATTTTTGTTTTAAATTTTAATTCCAAACCATCCATGCTAAAACACCTCTAATGAGATGTTTCCACATTCATTCCCATGTGTCGAAGTTGAAACAAGGGAGTTAATTTTCTTCAGTTTCAAGTGTCTTACACGAAACTAAAAACACAGATGGCGAGGAGGAAGACAAGGTGTGCTGAATGATAGAGCGGCAGGTATTCGGCCAATGCAAGTGTCTGATTCAGACTGGCACATTCCACAGTAATGATGTCTGTACAAACAAGAAAACAGAGCTAGAGGAAAGACGATGGTCAAAACATGTGCTGTGGTGAATGAAGCTGCTCTAAGAGATTATCACTGTGGTCCACTTTGCAGTTTATCAGCCTGCAATCACCTACTGAGATACAGAAGATACAATTTAAAAACGTTTTTTTAAGACAGCGCCTTTCACATAGTGTGTAATAAAGCTGTTTGTGAATGTAAAAAATGCCAAATTCTTCAAAGTTTCAAACATCAAAGAGTTTTTATCTCCCAAAGGAAATAACTGAGTCACTTCTTTGAAGGTCCAGTTAAGTTAAAATAATGTTTTATAGATGTTAGTATTAATATGTTCGTCATTAAGGATATCTAAAAGCCAGTGTGGTACAAAACCATGACAAAATTTGTGTTTAGAAGATAGAAAACTGATATAAACATGTACTGCTTGTAGTTTGTCACTTCCACCTAAAGTGTTCAACGTTTTTTTTTTTCACGTCACCTCATACTTCAGTTTCTCATCAAATCTTGATCAATGAAATGCTCTCTAGCTCTCTAGTATCTGACATGCCCCGCCCCTGCCCGTTCAAGACACTTCTCATTTGATGTGCTTGAGCTCAACCTCTCTCACTGGCAGAGCTGTGATAAAACAAAACTCAATTGTTATTTTTTTTTCTTAAATTGGAGGAACTACTCTATGTCCTGCCCTTTCTTCGTTTTTCAGATTGTGTCAAACATTGAATAAAAAATGCACATTTCAAAGCACATCTTGGGACATTCAACCTGGAAGAGTTTGTAGGGATGCACCGAATTTTTGGGCACTGCAAATTATCAGCAGAAAATGGCATTTTTGGATTTCAGACAAAAATATGAGCAAAAAAAAAACAAAAACGCTATGCTGTGCCCAGTGGTGTTCAGTGTGCTGGTTTCACTCTCCCACCAGCTGTAATCACTGTCCATTCGAAGCTGCTTTCACACTGGACACGGAAAGCATTGCGCTATGAAACTCATTTATTTCAATGGCTTGCCGACGTTTGTAGCTGCAACGACTAAAGCACAAGAGCATCTACTAGCTTGTTACAGTTCAAAATTACTCAATATTCTACTCTGGAGTTACGTTCAGTATTACTGGCAATTTTAGTTGTCAGTAATACTGTAAAATTTACAAGTGCACTGTAAATTAACAATTACAATTGTGCTGTAATTGTCTTTCGGATGAGACGTTAAACCAAACTCCCGACTCTCTGTGGCCATTAAAAATCTCAGCATGTCCCTCGAAAAAGAGTAGGGGTTTAACCCCGACATCCTGGCCAAATTTGCCCATTGGCCTCTGTCTATCATGGCCTCCTAACCATCCCCATACATTAATTGTCTCCTCTCCACCAATCAGCTGGTGTGTGGTGTGCAGTCTGTCGCAATATGGCTGCCGTTGCATCATCCGGTGGTGGATGAGGAGATTCTCCCCAATGTGTAAAGCGCTTTGAGTGTCCAGAAAAGCGCTATATAAATGTAAGGAATTATTATTATTATTATTATTATTATTAATAATATTATTATTATTGCAGTTTTACAGTACAATTGTAATTATTACTTCACAATGTGCTTGTAAATGTTTGGTATTACTGGCAATTATTACAGTATTACTGGCAAAATTTACAAGCGCACTGTAAATGAACAATTACAACTGTGCTATAGTTTTACACTACAATTGTAATTGTTAATATACAGTGCACCTGTACATTTTACAGAATTACTGGCAACTGAAATAGCTAGTAATACTGTAAATGTGCACATCCTCACTAGAAAAGCAAATTCTGCTCAAATAGCGTGCAGATGGGAAATTTCTGAGTAGTATACTTGTTCCTGCAAAAGTTCTAAGGTGCTGTCATGGCAACAGTGACACCTCTTGACTTGTTCACCGCCAGCAAAGCCAAAAAAGGCTATGCTGTGCCACACTGTCCAGTGGTGTTCAACACACTGGTTTAACTCTACCAACCAGCTGTAATCACTGTTTATTTGAAGCTGCTTTCACACTGGACGCGGAAAGCACTGCGCTGTGATACCCATTCATTTCAATGGCTTGCCGACGTTTGTTGCCGAACTGACCAAAGCACAAGAGCATCTACTAGCTTGTTAAAGTTTGAAATGACTTAATATTCTACTCTGTAGTTAATTACCTATGCAAGAACTGTAAAAAATGCTGTAAAATTTACAGTATTACTGGCAAAATTGACAAGCACACTGTAAAAGAACAATTACAACTGTGCTATAGTTTTCCATCCAAACATCTAAAACAAATGTAGGAATCTTTAACACACTAAGTTTTAGCAACACTGATGTACCAACATTTGGAGCTTTTTAACATTCTCACTTTGTAATTAACATAACATCTGCACATATTCTGAAAGCATATCTGATTCTGTCTTCTTTTCTGTAGAGTCTTTATCTGGAACAAACATCTCCAGCTCCACATCATTTCTCATCGCTGGCAACAGCACAGTCAACCTCACCTGCTCTGCAGCCGCTGGAAGAGCCGAAACCGTGGAATGGGTGAAGGACGGCAAACCTCTGAATCCTGATTCCCGCATCGTTTTTTCAGCTGACAAGAAATCTGTGAGCATCGATAAAGTTGTTAAAGAGGACAGAGGCGAGTACAGGTGCATTCTGAGGAACAAAGTGAATAAAGATGAAGCCAGCTATAATTTAAACATCAACTGTAAGTATTTTGGATGATGCATAATATTTTTTACTCTACACTGTGTCTCTCAACCAGACCTAATTGATAAAACCTATAAATATAGTTATAGATATAGATATATACAGTAGATAGATAATTAATAATAATATATTATATATAGGTATAGGAACAATTTAAAGTAGCAAACATGCTTGTAAAATTCACAAAAGTAAAAAGGGATGTTATTTTTTTATAAATCTTTGCTTTTAATTTTAGTTTTAAGTTAAACTAATAACTAATTATATGCTAAAATATTCCCTTGACAGCTGGCTGAAATAAAGTAAATGCAAGCTGTTTTTGATTAATTTTATTTTTATTTTATTTTCCTATTTTTTTATTTTTGTTTTATTTTCCTTTTATTTTATTTTTATTTTGTTTTATTTTATTTAGTTTTGTTTTATTTTAATTTAATTTTATTATTTTAGCATGTATTTCATTTAACAAAAATTACTTTAGCTTTATGGTTTTTATTTACTTTCAAAAATCACATTAGTTTTGTTTTAATTTTTATTTATCTTTATTATTTAGTTTTGTTTTATTTTGTTTTCATTTTAATTTTATTTCAAAAATCTTATTTTTCTTTTTGTAAATATCTTGAAGCTGGCTAAAATAATATTTTTTATTATATTTTATTTTTGTTTTGTTTTGTTTTACTTAATTTAATTTTTTTATTTTATTACTTTTAGCATGTATTTCATTTAACAAAAATGACTAGCTTTATGGTTTTTATTTACTTTCAAAAATCACATTTTTCTATTCATATATTGTTTTTACCTACAGAAATTATGCAATTGCTTTGCAATTTAATTTATATTAAAGCTAATTAGTTTTAAATTAATTTTAAATGATTTTACACAATTACCTTCTTTTAACAAGGTATTAAATAAAGTTGCATTTTTAGATTCATTTCTGTTCACTGAAATACCAATTCTCCAGCAATTATATCAAATAAGATTTCCTAAGATTTTCTCAGTATTTTATTTTATTTTCCTCACTTTCTACAGTATTTTATTTCCGAGGTCACGGATGCCTATCCTGTCTGCCAAGGACAAAGTGATTTGTGTATCGCATTTCTTTTGTTGTCTTGTCTAAACATTAGCCATATCTTGTTTGCGAATGGTGGTGCTTTCCACTTTGCTTGTGTTTGTTATGGACAGTTTATGTGCATTACTCTAATGTAAATGTCTCTGATGTGTTTCAGACGGTCCAGATAAGGTGGAGGTTCAAGGGAAGCACGCTGTGAAGTTTGAAGACTATGTAGAGTTATCCTGCACTGCAGAGTCTGTCCCTCCAAGCACATACTCGTGGAAACTCAATGGCACATCACTGAATGTCAGCCTGCAGGTCTACGTTATTAAAAAGGCCGAAGATACAGACAGCGGCATGTACACTTGTGAAGCATTCAACGCCATCACAGGAAAGACGGATAAAATGACACACAAACTCGCAGTGACAAGTAAATATGATCCTGTTATAATTCTAAGATTGTAAATGGAGATTACTGGTTGCCAGTTAATGGCGATTTTCAATTATTCAAATAGAGACGGGTCATGCATTCATACAGTTGAAGTCAGAATTATTAGCATAATTCTGAATATTTTATATTTAGCCCTCCTGTATATTCAATTTCTGTGCATTTCTAAACATAAAACGCATTTCTAAACATAAAAGTTTTAATGACTAATTTCTAATAACTGATTTATTTTATCTTTGCCATGATGAGAGTACATAACATTTTTACTAAATATTTTTCAAGACACTAGTATTCAGCTTAAAGTGACATTTAAAGGCTTAACTAATTGAATTAGGCAGGTTAGTGTAATTAGGCAAATTATTCTATAACGATGGTTTGTTCTGTAGACAACCGGAAAAAAATATTGCTTAAGGGGGCTAATAATATTGACCTTAAAATGGTTTTTAAAAAAACTAAAACTGCTTTTAATCTAGCCAATATAAAACAAATAAGACTTTCTCCAGAAGAAAAAATATTATAGGAAATACTGTGAAAAACTCCTTGCTCTGTTAAACATTATTTGTGAAATATTTGAAAACGAAAAAAACTAATTCATCTGTATATATACTGTATATGTATATATTTATTCTAATTTGTCCACATAACTCAAGTCTTTATATCTTTCTATATAATGTATTTATATTTAAATTTGTGTGTGTGCACAATTTAGATGAAAATTAATATATAATAACATAATAAATAATTGTTTACTTTGGGTGCTTTCACACCTAGACGTTTGTTTTGGAACCTGGCACGTTTGCCTGTTAGCTCAGTTTGTTTGGACATATGTGAACACTGCAATTGCACTCTGTGCCAAAACAATCAGTCTGAGATCACCTGAATGAGGTGGTCTCGGCTGGGTTGAAACAAACTTTATAGCGGAACGATTGTAGTGAGAAAGCAATATGATCCAGTGAACTTAAGGCTGGGTTATACTTCTGCGTCCAGTGATCGGCGAGACCCACGGCGCCATGCCTTTATAATTCTGAGTGCTGTTTGTGTTGCTCTGCTGGCAGCAGGTTTTCATGTTCCTCTTTCGAATTTCTTCGCAGGTATTTAGTTTTATTCTAAATGCTACAAGTAGCTAAAACTCGTGATTTCAGAGGCAGGAATTGGCAGACGTGCAACAACTTTAATCATAAAGCTAAACATAAAACAAAAGTTCCTTCACGGGACTCAACACTCCATCAGGTTTGCGATTCTCAGCACCGCCCACACTCGTCACTGGTACCAAGTCGACCAATCACAGAGCTTGTGATACACGTCGTTGCGACGTGTAATTAAATTTTTTTAGAGGTGCGCGTCAGCCACAGTGAGGGCTATGCGACGGCGCGAAGGCTGTGCCGATGCATATGCGTGCGCTTGATGCAGAAGTATAAATCAGCCTTAACAAACCAGGCTATATCAATGTGGATAATGGATATATAATTGGCATATATGGCTATATGAAGAGAGAATGTGAGTAGAGCGGGATGTCATTACTACCAATAAATGTGCGTTTCATGTCGAATACGAAAGTGAAAACGTGCTGAACTATTAACGAGCTGTTTATCCGTTTGGAAAATTAACCGAACTGCAGTCCCCGCTTATTTGTTATTTCTCTCTATAATGTAAAGCCCTGGCTATGTATGAGAAAGTCGTACCTCAGATTTATATTTGGTGATGATGTCTGTGGGTGTCACCATTCAAAATAAAGCGCAGCTTTTTGCTTATAATGTCTTATTTCTCATCGTCATGACTGATGAGAAATCGTCCACTCCTCCATGACCGCCATAGCATCTGCTCAGGATACGGCCTGGTCCAGAATTATGGAAACCTTGGGATCATCTCTTCACAGGTCTTGGATCACATCAATGGCGCTGTACAATCTCTAGAGGCCACGGGATGAGTATCCCCAGGTGGAAATAAAGAATAAAGAAAATAATTACCGTAGCTGCTGTTCATAGTGTATTTAAACAAGAGATAATAAATATCAATGCGAAAATGAAGTGCTATAAATGAACATAGTAGTATATAAACAAACGTAGAAACAAACATGTAAAGAATATAAGTGTTTCTAACAAAATGCCTGGTGCATTAAGACAGGAGTAGTGTGTCCAACAGGAGGTTGTCAAGCTCACTCACCTGCATGGAGCGCACGCACACCATAGCGTTATGTGATGCATTGTGTGTAAGCTTTACTAAAAAGATAGGCCTTTAATCTAGTTTTGAACTGAGAGAGTGTGTCTGAGCCTCTGACATTATCAGGAAGGCTGTCTCAGAGTTTAGGAGCCATAAATGAGAAGGCTCAACCTCCTTTAGTAGAATTTACTATTCTGGCTACTACTTGAAGCCCTGAGTTTTGAGATCTTAAAGAGCGAGTTGGATTGTAGCGACAATAGGTTTCCATGATATAAAAAAGAACGGATATCGCAATGTTTTATAATTTTTTATTAGTCAATATTTTATTTTTGTGGTGTTTATTTATTTTTTTGTTGTTATTTTGTCTATTTTCGTCTATCATACACTAAACAGCTCATCATGTTTTTTCAGCGGACGGTAAAGAAGACACCGGTCTCTCTGGAGGAGCGATCGCTGGAATTGTGATCGGTGTGATTGTGGCTATAATCATCATCGCCTGCATTATAAAGTGCAAGAGGAAATCAAGCACAGAGTGAGTGTAAAGTTTATTTCTCTGTATTCTCGACACGTTCGGGAATCTGAGCACCAAGAACACGCTCAGATAATGTGTAAACGGCTGTGTGAACAGTTGTTGATTTGGGTGTGATCTGGAAAGCCCTTTAAAGTATGTTCAGAGTTCAATGCAAGTTAATCTGTCTTGACAGCATTCACAGAGAATGATATTAATAATCCAGTCATTTCAAGATTCCCTTATGTACACGGAGATCTCACTGAGTTTGTTAGTTTGGAGTTAGCATGTTGCTAAGCTAACAATACAATATTTTTATAACTAAATATCACAAAAATGGGTAAATTATATATAAAATTAAATATTTTATATATAAATATTTTATATTTTAAATTAAATATAAAACCAAATGTCACATGTACATGAAGATCTCACAGAGTTTGGTACTTTGGAGTTTATTTTTATATTGAGATATTTTGAGAACTAAATAGCACAAAAAAATGGGTATAATACATTAAGTATTTCATAATTTTAATATAAATGCAACTACTCTGTCTAATATTTAACTATTACAATCTAATTAATTTTATTCAGCAAAGTTAAATGGCTTATAAGTGACAGTAAACCATTTTCGATGTTACAATGATTTCTATTTTACATAAATGTTGTTCTTTGAAACTTTCTATTCGTCAAAAAATCATAAAAGTCATTATTTTGACACAAATGTTAAGCAGGACAATGGCTTTTAACATTATGATGTTGAAGCATTTTCTTGAGCAGCAAATCATCAAATTGGGAGTTTCTGAAGGGTCATTTGACACTGAAAATTGGAGTAATGAGGCTGAAAATTAAAATTATATTTACCTAACCAAAATATGTATACATAAAAAAGGAAAACCGCTTTTGGAAAGTATTAAATAAATAAATAATATGTAATTATTACATTTTTTATAATATAAAACAATATATATAAATATGCAATTATTCTAATTTTTTTAATAATATCTTTTATAACTAAATAAATATGTAATTATAAAACAATTGTTATCATTTAAAACCAAATAAATAAACAAATATGTAAGCATTCAAATGTTTTATTATATATTAATAAATATGTAATTATTTATTTGTAATTACAAAAAAAAATATTTGGTTTTTAAAAATAAATATTTAATATTGTTTTCTAAATAAATAAATAAATATGTATTTATTCAAAATTGTACTTATAATTTTAAAACCAAATAAATAAATAAATATTCTTTATAATGTCATTAAAAAATAAATAAATATGTAATTATTCATTTTTATAATATAATTTTAAAAATTAATTAATAGGTTATTATTATTTTTTACAATATTGTTTTAAAAATAAGTAAATATGTAATTATAAATATTGTATATAGTTTTCTTAATAAATACATATGTAATTATTAAAATTTTTCTATTACTGTAAAAAAATGTAATTATTCAATTATTAAGTATATATAGTTTTAAATATAGTATTATATAGTATATATAGTTTTAAATATATAGTTTTAACAATAAATAAATAATTAGATATGCAAGTATTCAATTTTTTGTAATATCGTTTTAAAAATAAATAAATAAATGAATAAGTAATTATTTAAAGAAATATATCGTAAATAAATAAACATATAATTTTTCAAAATTTTTTACAATATTGTTTTAAAAATAAATAAATAAACAAATATGTAATATAAAATTTTTTATAATATTGTTTTGAAAAAATAAATAAAATATGTATTTATTTAAAATATTTATTATTATTTTAAAACCAAATAAATAAATATGTAAGTATTCAAATGTTTTATAATATTGTTTTAAAAATAAATATGTAATTATTCATTTTTTATATAGTTTTAAAAATAAATAAATAAATTTGAAATTATATTTTTTGTAATATCGTTTTAAAAATAAATTTTTTAAATAAGTAATTTAACAATAACATCTAAATAGTTTTTTAAATAAATAAATATGTAAGTTTTCCTATTTGTTTTTATATTGTTTTATAAATAAAAAACAATATGTAATATAAATTTTTTATAATATTGTTTTAAAAAAATAGTTAATTAACTAAATTTAAATACTCCAATTTTTGTAATATCATTTTAAAATTGCTCCATTTTATCTGTACATGTAAATATATTTTTCATTTGAAATTATTCAATAATTAATCAACAGTCTGCCACAAATCTGTCACTAAGCTTTGACATGGCTTGCAGATCTTGTTCTACACATTTTTCGACATCCTCAAACTGCACAGCCAATCATGAGCCGATGATGGTTCTGAATTACACAATATAAAACCCTTCTAATAATTTACCATTTTGACCTCACAGTATATGTGGGATGATATATGACATTACTGTCAGTCAATACAGACAAACACATGTGTTGTAAGAGAGGATATGATGCGCTCTATCACTTCCTGATTCCATTCCAGTCATTATGATTTGTCGAAAGGACACTTCAACATCAAATCATGACCTTTTTTTTCGGGCATAGGTTAATATTTTCTTTCATACCTCCGGTCTTTTATAGTGGTGGCGGAGGAGACAGCACCAGTAATGGGGCGATATTGTTCAGTCTTGTCTGTGGAATGTAACTCAACATTTCGATAGGGACTTTTATTTGATGATGTAGTCACATGTCAAGTAATCCTTTTCAAATCATATACTGACATAAAAAGATTGGATCTATAAGATTTAAAAAAATACGTCATTTATTGGATTAAAAATGTTGCAATTTAAAATAACAGTTTTCTATTTTAATATAGTTTTTATAATGACATTCATTTGTAATATTAAGCATCATCAATGTCACATGATCCTTCAATAATATTATTCAAAATAAGGTCAGACTTTTTAATAACTACACGGTAACACTTTACAATAAGGTTCATTAGTTAATGCATTTATTAACATGAAATTATTATGAACAACACTTGTACAGCATTTATTAATCATAATTCATCATTCACTAATGCATTATTAACACCCAAGTTCATGCTTGTTAAAATTAGTGAATCCACCGTGAATTAACATGAACTAACAATGAACAACTGTATTTTCATTAACTAACATGAACAAATGCTGTAGTAAATGTATTGTTCATTGTTTATTCGTGTTAGTAAATGCATTAACTAACATCAACTAATGAACCTTATTGTAAAAGTGTGACCAACTACACACTGTATCATTTATTAAGCATTAGCAAATAGTGAATTCATTATCTGTTAATCTAATAGACGTTAGTAAGCAGTTTATAAATACAGCTACAAATGCTCTATTCTTGACTTATAAGTACATTTATAATGTGCTTAATGATTGTATTTTCATTCTTTGTAAATGATTATTTTTTTATTACTAAATTAAGTGTTGCATTATTTACAAACTAGTTATTTAAGAGTAGTTGGTGCTATTTTAAGATCATTCAGAATGCGTAGGTAAATGATTAATAAACCACTCAAATTTACATTCATATATCTTATTATGGGCGATGCAGTGGAGCAGTAGGTAGTGCTGTCGCCTCACAGCAAGAAGGTCGCTGGTTCGAGCCTCGGCTGGGTCAGTTGGCATTTCTGTGTGGAGTTTGCATGTTCTCCCTGTTTACGCATAAGTTTCCTCCGGGTGCTCCGGTTTACCCCACAGTCCAAAGACATGCGGTACAGGTAAATTGGGTTGGCTAAATTGTCCGTAGTGGATGTGTGTGAATGTTTCCCAGAGATGAGTTGCGGCTGAAAGGGCATCCGCTGCGTAAAACAAATGCTGGATAAGTTGGCGGTTCATTTCACTGTGATGACCCCAGATTAATAAAGGGACTAAGCCGAAAAGGAAATCAATGAATGAATGAATATCTTATTATTCAGGCATATACTAATAGTTAATTTGTATGTTAATAAATGCTTCATTCAGTTTTGTGACCTAATCTAAAGGGAGGACTACTTATGCTTTGTAAATCCCCCTATAAATGACAATTAAAGGCTCAGTTTTATTCTAAACAGGAAAAAAAGAAAACAACTGACTTTATTAATTTCTGTTCATTTGAAGATACACAAATGAAACTGTATCAAATGAAAAATAAGTCTTTGCTATCTTATCTAAAATAAAATTACTGTACAGTTTAAACTTCGCTAAATAACTTTGAAATGCTGTGTCATAATATATTGTTAATTATTATATTGTTGTTGTTTTATCCAATTTGATTTAATTGTATTTATTTCTAATTGCATTTTGTTGTTATTCGGCAATGTTTAAAGTTTACAGTCCTTTTATTTATTAGATAAGATTGCAAAGATCATTGATCATTTGATACTGAGCCTTTAATTGTTATTTATAAGGGATTTACAAAGCATAAATAGTCCTCACTTTAGATTAGGTCACAAAACTGCATGAAGTTCAGTTAATAAAGCATTTATTAACATACAAATTAACTATTAGTATGTGCCTGAATAATAAGATATATAAATGTTAATTTCAATAGTTTATTAATCGTTTACTAACTCATTCTGAATGATCTTCAAAACCCCAACTACTCTTAAATATAAATGGTTTGTAAATAATGCAGTACTGAATTTAGTAATGAACCATTAATAAGTAATAAAGTATGAAAACACAATCATTAAGCACATTATAAATGTGCTTATAATGGCTCGTTTCCACTGAGTGGTACAGTACGGTACGGTTCGGGTCGGTACGGGTCACCTTTATCAAGCTTGCGTTTCCATTACAAAGGGTACCCTTTTGGTGGGCGTGGTGTACTACAGAGAGTTTCAGTCGACGTCATTCTCGCTCGAATAAATGTCTACAGTAAAGCTGTACAGGTCATTCACATTATATGAGAAGCTCTTCTAACAAAACAGATGCTTTAAACATATAAATACTTGTTTATAAATGTTTATTACTAACATTTCTATGAACATGATTTGATTATAACTGCAGATCAATGACAGTGTGACAGCCTACTGTAACGTCTGCAATTATATAAAAAAAATAAATAAATGCAACATATATGAACACATACAGACCCTTACAGTCTCCGATATGTTACTAATTACAGATAAACGACACACAGCATACATTAAGTCCATATTTGAGTTCGGGAATCCTTGTAATCCTGCCGGGCTTCTCCTTTTTTTCCGCGCTTCACTCTCGCGTTTGTCCTTTTCTTTCTGAATGGATCAGATGTCGAAGACGCTTCATTGATCACACACGCACGTTATTATTATCAGCTCAAGAAGTTTGTTATATCAAATCTAGACGCGAACGCGGGCTCCCTGGAGAAAGCGAAAAACCGCTCGCACTTTTAGACGGCCTCATAAAACAACAACAGGACACGGCATATTATTGGCTTTGTGGCTGTTCATCAAGACAACGACAAGGTTTGTTTTGAGCCCGGGTCATCCATGTATCGTTATTATATGCATATAGTTGTCTCGGCTGTGCATTTAAAAACATGGCGGCTCCATTGTTTTGATTCTGGCTAGCTCCACAAGATCGTGACGTATCTCTGTAAACCAATCAGCGTTCAGCTGCGCGTGTAGCTCCACCTTTGGGTACCCTTTCTCGTCTTTGGTACCCTTTCGAAAGGGTGCCGAAAAAGTGGTACGGTACGGATCGGTTCGGTACGCTTTTGACAGTGGAAACGACCATAAAAGCGTACCGACCCGTACCGTACCACTCAGTGGAAACGGGCCTTAAGGCAAGAATACAGCATTTGGAGCTGTATTTGTAAACTGCTTACTAATGTCTATCTGATTACCCTGTACCTGGTACAAAATGACGTCATCAGGAAAAAACTGTAGTCTGTCTGTATCAATAACGCCATATTTGCAAAACTGGGTGAACGCTTACAATGTCTATTTTCATTGCATGTGGGTATGGGAAGTTTTTTAATACAGAAGGCTAAATTCAGGCAGAATTACCCAAAATCCCAAAAGCTTAAGAGGTTAATGTAGAGTTGATGCTTAACAAATAAGTGTTATTCCAATTTCCAATATTAATTACTGGACTATTACCGTATTATTATAATTATTATGCATTACTTATAATGTATGATCTTACTCTACATTCCTACTCCTGGCCAATACTTAAACCCAACTACTACCTTATTAACTATTAATAAGCAACTAATTAGTCATTTATTGAGCTAAATTCAATTCACCTTTATTTGTATAGCGCTTTTACAATGTAGATTGTTTCAAAGCAGCTTCACATAGAAGATTATAGTAAATTGAAACCGTGTCAGTTCAGTTTTCAGTGTTTAAGTTCAGTTCAGTTTAGCTCAGTTCAGTGTGGTTAAAATGTGTTAGTTAATGGTTTGATAATAGCGAGAACAGTACCTTCAAATGAAGTGTAACTGAAGTTTCTTTACTGGCATTTTTGCTTTAGTTAATGCATCGTTTATGAATAAAAGTATTTATTTCTAAGGGAACTGAAACCTTTAAAAGGAAGCATGTGCTGTGTTTGATTAATATCGCATGCCATCCTAAAACCAGCTCTTAAACCAAAAGGGAACAAGAAAATAGGTGACTTATACACCTCAAACACTGTATTCACTGTAAGAACTAAAGATTGTAGTTTTTCTTAAAGGGGTAATTCACTCCAAAATGGAAATTGCCTCATCATTTACTCTCCCTCATGTGGCTTTAAACCTTTATGAGCTGAAAACAAAAGATGATATTTTAAAGAATGCTGGTTGCTGGTAGCATAAACACTCAAAAACCTGCCAATACTTTCAATTTTCCTGGGAGTCTCCTCATATTTTCACACTCATCTCTGCGCCAACCTGCCGTTGTGTTATTTCTCTCGGGAAGCTCCCGTAATTTGTATGACCCAATCTAGTTATGTAAAAATCACTTTATGTTCATGTTTGTCAAGTTGTCAGATCTTGTAAAAAACTCATCACCTCGCATAATTAATGAACTATTAAAATCTCAAAGCATTTTCTTTACCTTAATCTGACAGTTACAACAAGCGTGTGAATTACAGGGTTATTTAGTGTGGATTTAATGCTTGATGCAAGGGGGTCAGCCCTAATATGAGAAACATATAGATATATATAATATAGATATTATATATTATAAATAGACATTTGACCACCCCTACAATGGTTCATACCATTGTGAATGCATATTCAACAGTCTGAAATCAGCAAATCTACACTGTAAAAAATGCAGGGTTCCCCTTTTCTCATAAAATAGCTTTATATATCTACATGTAACCTAAAAGTAGTCAAATTAGATGCATACTTTGTATAGTTTGACCTACAGTAACCTCTGGAACAGCTAATCAGAGGATTCTGTTGGTCAGAATACACTAAATGTCCCTCAAAACACAAAAAAAATTTAATATGTTTCATTAATAAATTAGCTGTCATTGAAATAAATACATACATTTGATTCAAGGAAGCATGTTTTACACAAACTTACAGTAGCGGAAAAAAGATTTTTCGAAATATCTTCGTATTGCTGCTAACAGTAGGGAACTCTTAAAGAGACAGTAAACCCAGAAATGAAAATTACCTAATTATTTATTCTCCCTAATGTAGTTTAAACCTTTATGAACACAACATTTGATTGCTAGAACCCATTGACTTCAATAGTAGGAAATAAATAAACTATGGACATCAAGGAGGGCCAGCCACCAGCACTTCTGTTCAACAGAAGAAAGAAACTCAAATAAGTTTTGAACAAGTGAAGGGTGAGTAAATGATGACAGAATTTTCAGTTTTGGGTGAACTGTCCCTTTAACAGCATATTCATAATGTCTGCAATGATATTCAGATAAACAAGGTTTAAATTAGGGCTCATTCTAAAAACATATTTATTCGATTTGTACCATTTGTACGACATTTTTACCGCCAAATTCTCAAAGCGGTGAGGTTTGCCAAGTTTTCCACACCCAATCTGTCTACACTTGATACTGAGTGCTGACAGCAGCAAGCATTTTACCTCATGAAGAAAGATAAAGAAACTAGAGGACTGTGTTTTATATTCAGCTTGGAAACAGGTTGGCATTGATTTTATCACATATAGTAGAGGATACACTGAAAAAATGACTCATTGGATTTACAAAAAACAGTTAATGTAATTGGTTGCAAACAATTTATAGGGGCTGAATTTAATAACTTAAATTAAGTTGAGCATTACTAAATTTAATATGTTTGTTTAAATTCAGCCCCTATAAATAGTTTTACAACCACTTAAAAACGAACTAAAATCTTTTATAAATCCATTTTTTCTGTGTACATGGAAAAAAAAGTCTGCCAAGCATCAGATAATTACAAGCATTATACAAACAAAAGAAAACATAGAAGGTAACCCAAATGCATTCTGTTAGCATGTGTTGCAAAAGGAAAGGACAGGAAATACTGGAAATGCAAAACATGCTTTGAGGGATATCATATGCAAACGCATCTGATTAGCCTAAAAGAGAGATTTTATTTGATAAGAAACTAGCACAGCTTGTCCAGTTGCCTAGAAACTCACCATTGCAAGCACATACAGTAGCCTTTATGCGAAACCGTCAGCTACTGGAACACTGACCTCATTTGCCAACCACAGTACAGTACACCACAGTGTATTCATCATGCATGTATGATGCATTTTGTCTGTTTATACCCACAAGAGAAAAACACCATAGTAAACAGTTTTTTTTACTGTATACTGTATATATTATAGTAGTTACAACACTTTTTTAGCATACTGACTATTATTAATACTTAATAATAATTATTTAATTGTCTGTGCCAATGGCGTAGTGGTTAGTGCATCGACACATGCACTTCGATTCCCACCTTGAGGTCCTATGCAAATCCTTCACCTCTTTCTGCTATAAAAGAATAAAATAAATAAATTAAAAATAATTAACTAGAGTGGCATGGTGGCGCAGTGGGTAGCGCTGTCGCCTCACAGCAAGAAGGTTGCTGGTTCGAGCCTTGGCTGGGTCAGTTGGTAATACTGTGTGGAGTTTGCATGTTCTCCCTGTGTTGGCGTGGGTTTCCTCTGGGTGTCCGATTTCCCCCACAGTCAAGACATGCGCTATAGGTGAATTTGGGAAAGCTAAATTGTCCGTAGTGAATTAGAGTGTATGGGTGTTTTCCACAGATGGGTTGCAGCTGGAAGTGTAAACCACATGCTGGATAAGTTGGTGGTTCATTCCACTGTGGCGACCCCTAATGAATAAAGGGACTAAGCCGAGAAGAATGTGAATGAATGAATGAATAATTAATTACTTATTAATATACTATAAGCATATTAGCATACTAAAAGTCTTTTGCACATCAAGGCTAAATTTTTTATGCATTTTTTTTGTATTAATGTCTGAAAAATTCGTCATGTACACAAACCTTGCATATTGAGTCTGATGCGTATTGATTTACCTTTCGCTTGTTCGGTGGCTCTGAACGGTCAAAATGCCCCTCAAAGTGCATTTTTTGATGCGAAAAACTGAAAACATTTAACCCAGTTCGAATTTTTTTATAATGGGAAAGTTTCGGAGACAGTGTGTCAATAAATATATTCATAATTGTAGAAAACTAACATTATTTGATTATTTTTTATAATAATATAATTAAGTATATTATAGTTACCATTGCAACAATAGAATTAGAGATTCATTCAAGTGCTTTACTATATTATGGCTGAAAACACGCTACAATATAAATGACTAATTACTTTAGTAACAGCGATTTTGGACCTGAATATGCAAATGTTTAAAAACCGGTTTTCGAAAAATGATATTGTGCGCAGGTTTGTCGTGCTACTTTACATAGTGACATCGCCACCTACTGCCAAGATTGCGTAATACAGTGCTTGTTATCTGTATGCTAACCCTCCCAAAAATGCTAAGGAAAATATTTTTGTATCTTTAGTTGGTGTGTAAATGTACTCAATGGGGGTGTTAGCATGACAGCATTTTCATCTAAAAACTTCTAAAAACATATCGCTTTTCATGCATTCGTTTAGCCAGTCATTTTTCTGAAAGCAAGCTACAAAAACCCGAAATAGCCATAACTTTGCCTTACATGCCTAATACAATATTTTTAGTTTACGGATGAATGTGAACAGGGATTGTTTTGACAATATTGTCATTTGTACACAAAACAAGAAAACGCAAAGGAAAAACGTTGTCATTCTTTATCGCACAAGAGTCCTTTTGAATGACCTTTTGACATCAATGTTAACTTAAAAACAGAATTTTATGTGTTTTGGCCATTCGTTTATACAGTCTCGTTTTGGGGACCTGAAAGCTAACATTCGTAAACAGATCTCAAAGTACTTTTGCTATTGGTTAAATGCTGGCAAAGTAGAACACGGAAGCAGCTTGAAGCAGAAAGTTAGAGTATGTCTGCGGTCTGGGGGTATTATAAAGTTGAAGACGACAACATTGCAATAGGATACTGTGAGATATGTAAACTTGGGATTTCCTGCCGTGTATTTTACGTTGAGGTGCTATTTGTTTTTATATTCGTTTTTTTATATCAGTTCAAAGTGAAGAATTTATGTTATTTGTTTACTTGACTGTTTAAGCTACCTCACAGAAGTGCTCTGTGTGTTAACAGAGTTGTTGAATGGTAAAATAAGTAGAATTAAAAAAAAAAAAGGAACATTTTGGATCTGTTTCTTTTTATGTATTAAGTATTGGATCGGGTTTCGGTATTGGTAGATACTCAAAATCAAATGACTCTGACTCAATAGCAAAAAAAACCTCATCGGGACATTCCTAGTCAGGACAGTAGCTGCTGATAGCCAGCCCCAAGCACACTACCAAATGATCATCAGTCATGGTGGAATGATATTTGGACTTAACTGCACCAACTTCGCTAAGTGCTGCAAACCTATAGTTTGGTGAGGTTGCCGCAGTTTTACGCGCATATGTGATTACCCATGCGTCAGCTGTCAGAAATGGTCAGATATCACTGGCTGCCATGTATGTCAATTAAACGACAAATTTTAATGAGTATGGATGGTAGGCTGACGTCTATTTTTTTGAATGCCATGCAATCTACCCACACTACCTTTGCAATTGACCGGTAGAGGGCAATCAACGTATTGGGCATCCCTGGTCTACAGCATGTCGTTTTTATTTGCTACAGTATAGGATATCACTGGCCTGGCAAGCAAAAATCTAATTTTTTAGTTGCTTTAGCACAATAGTTCCCTGGGGGTCGTGTTACAATGACAAGGGGATGCTTGGTGATTTTCAAAACTCAAATACATTTTTTTAAACTATTAGAATTACCAAATTTTAATCATAACCCACAGAAGTTAGTTAATAGTTACATTAAAAAAATAACAACAAACAAATAAAAATCCATCAGCCTTTCAATATATATATATTTTTTGGATTGCGACCCCTGGTGTGTTTAGATTAACCACACAGCAATAGCGTCAGCTGCAGCAGATTGATTTTAAGGGGCCAGGTTAAACTTTCTGTCAACCTTTATGGCACTCTAATACAGTACATTAAAAATAAAATATTTGAGGGTAATATTAAATTACATTTTTAAATGCTTTTTAAAATGACATGGTTATTAGACTGTTGCATGTTTGTGTTGTCAATATGCTCATGTTTATATAGGCTTATAGTTTTGTGTGCAACGTTTTTATATTTAAAACACCTTAAAGAATAATGGGGGTCGCGAGTCACTGACATTGTTATTTTGCGGGTCGCGGTCTGAAAAGTTTGGGAATCCCTGTTTTATCAGATCTGTGTATATGAGGATCTTTTTTTTACAACTTGGTCATCTGTATTCCCTTTTAAAGGCATAGTTCACCCAAAAATACAAATTCTATCATCATTTACTCATCCTCCGCTTGTTCCAAACCTGTTTGAAATTCTTCCTGTTCTGTTGTACACAAAACAAGCTTAAGAATGTAGTGTCAATGGCTGTTTTTCCCAACATTCTTCAGTATATGTTTCTTTTTTCATGTTAGGGTTAACTATCCCTTTAAAATGCTTTTACATTCGCAATGCATTATTGTTATGTTAACATGCATAGAAAGTTAATTTGAAGATCTTACCTGCAAAACATATCAGATCTTAAACTGAAAGTTGTCATTCCAGTTTTTACACTGATGACAAATGCATGCTGGGAGAGGGTGAAGCCCAAACAGCCTTCATTTGTTTTCCGATGTCTGTCACAGATAGCATTCAATCTCATTCACTTCCTCTTGAACCATCTGCCAGTGTTTTGTCTTCATCGGATATGTTCATTAATAGGTTTTTTTGTGTGTAGTTTGACAACACATAGAATTAATCGCAAATTACAGAATAATTTCTATTCACTCCCTGTCAATCTCTATCACCGATTTTTTTTTTTCTGTTCAAGTCATTAAAACAACATTCTTCGATATAATTATCATTTAATCCGAATCACACTTGATGAAAGAATCAGAAAGAGAATTAAACGGAGATCATTTAGGAATGTCAGTCGTGTCGGCGCATGTCTTTATTTTTTCTTAGCGTTGTGAACATTTCTGCAGCCATTTCAGTTTTGCACAGCTGTCTGCAGGTTGCTTGCTTATTGTATGTGAAGTCTCATCGGCGCTATGAGCGTTTGACCTATTTGTCATAGCAGGAATATTTTAGATATTTGTTTGTCACCGGAACATGAATTTACTGTTGCTGGAATATATGGTTCACTGTGCAATTACATTATCAGAGACAAACATTATCTGTATGATTTGTTTGTAACCCACAGGTCTTTAATGCTTGTGCAACATCCTGTGTAAAAAGATTAATGTTGGCCGTTTTCCAAAAATGTGGCACACCTAGACCTAGACCGCACATCCTAGTCATCGTGTGACTATTCTTAGCATATGCCACCTTCTAAGATAGCTTGATTCATTTGATTTCATATTTTTAAATGTAGGGAATTTTTGTAAAATAACACATTTAATTGATCCACAGTGACTTTTATAATGTAACAGAGTCATTTTATTTCAAATAAATGTTGTGCTTTTGATCTTTCTATCCTTCAGTAAATGCTTGGGAAAAGAAGTATGTACATTTGAACAAAATTATGACATTTTTAATCATTGAACAATATTTTGAACCATTTCTGAAGGATCATTTGACACAAAAGACACTAAAGAATCACAGAAATTAATCACATTTTAAAATATATTTAATTTAAGAAATTGTTATCTTATCCCAAGTAATAAAGTGACTTGGGATTTTACTCTTGTACACTGTTATTTAAATTGAGTATGGTAGCTCAACAGTAGGGAACTCTTAAAGTTTAAAATGAAGCTTATTCCCCCTTATTCTCGAGTTTTTTTTTACTCTTTTGTTGAATACAAAAGAAGATATTTTGAAGAATGCTGACTTCCACAGTAGGGGAAAAAATACTATGGAAGTCAATGAGTACCAGCATTTTTCAAAATATCTTCTTTTGTGTTCAACAGAAGAAAGAAACTTGAGTAGGCTTTGAACAAGTGAAGGGTGAGTAAAGACCAGCGTTTTGAACACTGAACAAGATTTAGACACTCAAGACACTAAAGAATCGCAGAAAAGAATAGCACTTTAAAATATATTTAATTTAAGAAATTGTAATCTCGTCTCTTATTTAAGTAGTAAATTTACCTTTGATTTCACTTTATTACACTATTATTGACACTTGTCACCTGAAAATTTCATGGTAGCTCAATAATAGTGAACTCTTAAAGAGATAGTTCAGCCAAAAATTAAGCTTATTCTCCCTCATGTGATTTTATGGGGTTTTTTTTTCTGTTAAACCGCAAAGAAGAAATTTTGAAGAATGGTGGTACCCATTGACCTCCATAGTAGGGACAAAGTTATTATGGAAGTCAATGAGTGGCAGCTACCATTTTTCAAAATATCTTCTTTTGTGTTCAACAAAAGAAAGAAACTCGAAGACGTTTTAATCAAGTGAAGGGCGAGTAAAGACCAGCGTTTTGAACATTGACTAATTTAGAACAATTTCGGAAAAATCATGACACAAAGGAGAGTAAATAATCGCAGAAATGCACTTTAAAATATATGTAAATTAAGAAATTGTGATTCTATCTATTATTTAACTTAGTAAATTAACCTTTGATTTCACTTTAGTACACTATTATTTACACTTGTCATCTGACAATATCATGGTAGCTCAACAATAGGGAACTCTGAAAGAGATAGTTCAACCAAAAATAGAGTTTTTTCCTTTTCTTTTGAACACAAAAGAAGATATTTTAAAGAATGCTGATTGCAATGACTTCCACAGTAGGGAAAAATACTATGAAAGTCAATGAGTACCAGCATTTTTCAAAATATCTTCTTTTGTGTTCAACAGAAGAAAGAAACTCAAGTAGATTTTAAACAAGAGAAGGACGAGTTACTGATGACAGAATTTTCATTTTTGGGTGATCTCTCTCTCTTTAAGTCACTTTTTATGTTACAGTATTACCATTGGCATACTATGTTCTCATGTTTACACATGGAGGCTACACCCCATTCATTCCTCATCGTGTGACAATAATTACCTTCTATCAATAAATTACTAATTTTTTTATTTCTCATTTTCAGTATTCCATCCCCGTATTAAAGCGAGCCCTGGCTGTGAGGTGACCTGGTAAGTTTGAGCGTCTATTGTTTTCCTTATAGCAGACTAACATTATTTATTTAGCACCTTTGGATTGTTGTTTGCCATGCTGGTTGACTTCAGGCTATTGAAACAAGCTTTTCTGTCACCTGCCTGAAACTCCTGGGCTGACTTTCCAAACGCTTCTTCATCATGTTTCATTATCACTTACGGCAGCATGCAATCTGTTAAAGGAACACTCCACTTCTTTTTTGAAATAGACTAATTTTACAGCTTACCTAGAGTTAAAAAGTTGAGTTTTACCATTTTTTAATTAATTTAGTCGATCTTTGGAACTAGAAGGAAGACTCTTATGAATATTATGCAACGATATTATGCGGTTACATAGTTGCCAAAACATGCATTTGGTTTGACTTTGTATGTAGTTTACTAGCACTATTACTTAAATTCACATTTGGTGTGAACCCAGCCTACAC
>CAIGQZ010000253.1:5809787-5836211 GCA_903798205.1 Danio tinwini
TGGGTGGATGGGTAGATGATAAAGGATGGATGGATGGATGGATGGATTGATTGATAGATGATAATGGATGGATGGCTAGATGTATTGCTAGATGATAATGGATAGATGGATGGATAAATAGATGATAAATGATGGATGGATGAATGATAATGAACGGATCGACAGCTGTATGGATGGATGGATGGATAGATGATGATGGATGGATGAATAGATGATAAAGCATAGAAGGATAAATGATACAAGATGGATGGATGGATGGATGGATGGTAATAGATGGACGGATGGATAAATGGATGAATGAATAGATGATAAAGGATGGATGGATAGATGATAAAAGATGGACAGATCGATGTATAGACAGAGTCGGTTGATGGACAGATAGATATATCATTTTTGAATTTGTGTATTTGAATTTGCTCAGATTTAGTTTACAGTGTTCACAGTGGTAATGGCTGAGTTGTTTAATTCCTGATGGAGGTCAGCCAGAGCTGCTGATATGAATGAATGAATGAACTGTTGTGTTTCTCAGCTGATCAGTGGCTCATCCTGGTGTCTTCATTCACTGACTGTGGGAGACTCGAACATTCAGTACATTCAGATGTTTCATCACTGTCAGGACGGATTCTGAGTTTCAGCCTGCCACACCTGTCAGTGTCTCAGTGTGTGTGTGCTGTATCCTCCTGCATGCATGACTGCAAACTCACTGGCCATGAAGCACTATTAGTCATCTTCCCTTGAGAAACGTAATCCAGTGTGACACAAGCCTGAATGTGTGTGTTTGTACAGTGCATTGCTTGAACACATTTACTTTTTCATTCTGACTAGTGAACAATACCATGGTAACTGTAGTTTATGCCTAAACACCACAGGTATGCTACTACAAAAGCTGCGGGGTTTGCCACAAAAAATGTCATCTGTGGGTCAATGGGACGGCCTGTTGTGGAGTCTGCATCACATGACATTCACAGATGTGCTTGGAACACATTAAATGCAAAACAAGTGATGTTTCATATAACTGTTGAGGAAATGAATCCAAATATGGGTAAAGCAAGGTTTCATTGTCATTTAGTTTAGTTTAATGTGGTGAGACTCGTTTTTTATCATTTAGGAATTGATTCATTCATTAGTTTATTTATTTATTTACTAGTAATAAATGCATTTTATTTAATATTTTAAAATTATAAAAATTTGCTGACAAAAAATAGTGATTTAAAAAAAGTGGGTAGCGATAAAGTATTAAGATGTACATTTTTTTTTATTAGAGTATACAAAATGAGATTACATACGAAACAAAACAACAACAAAAACATAAAAAAAACAAACAAAACAACAACAATACAGTCAGATATTGGCAGATGCGCGTGTGTGCGTTTGCGTGTGCGTGTGTGTGCATGTAAAGGTAACTAGGTGGAAGGTCAGAGTGCATGCATAAGAAAAAAACATATGTACACACATATACATAAACAACATGTATAACAGTCAATAAATAAAGCAAATAACAGATATAACACAGATAGAGAGAAAAAAGAATAAATCAATCAGTGGTAAAGAGTGATAATGATAGTAAAGTAATGATAGTATTAATGACAGTAAAAAGAAAGGACAGGAGTAATAACTGATAACAAAAACAACAAAAATAATAATAATAATTATGTAAGATGTAATTATTAATCACAAGTAGAATTACAAAATTCCAAGCAAATTATTAATAAAATACATAGTCAATCTATGTTCGGGAAAATATAACATATGGGTAGGCCCACACGGAATCTGCGCGCGCAGAATTCCGCAGATTTCCGCAGATTTTTAGCCCATCATTAATTCAGTTTATTTACTTAAAGTTAACTATTTACAGTTAATCTAATTGGATTTGCATTTTAAACATTAAATACAAGTTAAAAAGATGTTATTTTTTATTTAACATATTAAGGTTTTAGTTACGAGACTCCCAAAATAATTCAGCAGAAATCCGCAGATCTTTACCAAAATTCTCAGCAGAAATAGCAAAAAACGTCCGCAGATTCCGTCTGGCCCTACATATTGGTTATATATATATACAGTTGAAGTCAAAATTATTTGCCCCCTGTTTATTTTTTTCCCCAATTTCTGTTTAACAGAGACAAGATTTTTTTTTAGCACATTTATAAACATAATAGTTTTAATAACTTATTTCTAATAACAGCAGTACAAAAAATTTGACTAGATATTTATCAAGACACTTCTATACAGCTTAAAGTTACATTTAAAGGTTTAACTAGGTTAATTAGGTTAACTAGGCAGGTTAGGGTAATTAGGCAAGTTATTATATAAGGATGGTTTGTTCTGAAGACAATCAAAAAAATATATAGCTTAAAGGGGTTAATAATTTTGACCTTAAAATGGTTCTTAAAAAATTAAAAACTGCTTTTATTCTAGCCAAAATAAAACAAATAAGACTTTCTCCGGAAGAAAAAATATTATTAGATAATATAAATATAATATTATAATTTTAATATTATTATAAGACAAAAAAAATTAAAAGGGGGGCTAATAATTCTGACTTCCACTGTATATAGTGTTGGACATGTAGTGAGCTAAGCTATTAGCTACTCTACTTAAAATGTAGCTTAACTACACTAAAAGCTACCCTCTGCGAAATGTAGCAAGCTAAGCTAAAAGCTACTTGGCAAAAGTAGCTTAGCAACATCTCAACTATTTTTGCAATTTTCATTTTTAAATCAAAGCAACTTAAATCCAAGTCAATCCTATCTTAGTGATCAATAAAACTGTCAATGAAACATATGAGACATAATTGCTCAGTTCAGTTATTTACTGTAAATAGTATGCTGTAAACATAAACAAATTCATTCATTCATTAATATTCTTTTCGGCTTAGTCCCTTTATTAATCTGGGGTCGCCACAGCGGAAAGACCCGCCAACTTATCCAGCACATGTTTTAAGCAGCAGATGCCCTTCCAGCTGCAACCCAACTCTGGGAAACACCCACACACTCTTGCAAACACACACACACACATACACTATGGCCAATTAAGCTTATTCACTTTCCCTATACCGCATGTCTTTGGACTGTGGCGGAAACCGAAGCACCCGGAGCAAACCCACGTGAACACGGGTAGAACATGCAAACTCTTCACAGAAACGCCAACTGACCCAACCGGTGCTCAAACCAGCACCCTTCTTGCTGTTAGGCAATTACCCACTGCGCCAAAATGTTGCCCCAAACAGAAATTATAGTATATATCAGCAAAAACAACAAATCCAAATGTTACACATTTAAAATACTACAGTAATGTATAGTAAAGGGAAATATTTAGGAATGAGCATTATATTGTGTATATATTTACAACTCTTCATTAATGAATTACACTGCATAATGTAGTATCATTAGTAACTATCATCAACTAATGGTAATTACTACAGTAAATATATATGTATAGACCTCCTCTCCCTCAGTCATCTGTCCATCAAGCAAATTACTTATGTTAGCCTAATTGGTTGGCGACGTCACTGACCAGAGCGATAGGTGGCAGTAACGCACCAAAAAGTTTGTTGTCGACCACCGTACAACAGGAAGAAGAAGAAATCGCCATTTTCGACATCATATGGATTAACTTTCATCGGCTAGCCTCACAGCTTCGTGAATGTCGGTGTCGTAACTTACTGGTCCACGATTGGTAAATGTAGTTTGAGTGGACGCTACTGCGCTACTTGACTAATAAAATTGCTTTACTATGGAAAAGCTTTTTGATTTAGAAAGTAGCAACGCTACCGCCACGCGACTGAGAAATGTAGTTAAGCTAGTAGCGTCACTACTTGTAGGATAATGCATCTTCTCATACTTCAGCCTCCACATCAAGTTCCTAAAAAAGCTAAGAAGGTCAAGGTGCTCCAGGATTGGCCAGCCCAGTCACCAGATATGAACATTATTGAGCATGTCTGGGGTAAGTTGAAGAAGGAGGCATTGAAGATGAATTGATGAACAGAATCTTGATGAACTCTGGGAGTCCTGCAAGAACGCTTTCTTTGCCATTCCAGATGACTATTGATAAGATATTTGAGTCATTGCAGAGATGTATGGATGCAGTCTTCCAAGCTCATGGGAGTCTTACACAATATTAATTATTTTTCCACTGCACCATGACTTTATATTCTATACTGGACATTATTTCTGTTAAGTGACAAGACTTTTGTCTAAGCAAAGTCAGACCTTACTGTCCTAATTAAATAATTAAAAATCAAGGCATGATCATATTTTATTTTGGTAAAACAAGCGTCATCTAGAGGACTTCGCCTTTCATATAAGCTACTTCTGATATCAAATGATCAACTAGAAGTCAAGTTATTATTTGCTGTTCATAAAACTTAAAGCTGATTACACATGAATCCAAAATAAAAGAAAAAGAGGGGGGGGGGGGATAATAAAATAAAATTATAATGATACAAAGTGAGATGCCGCATATAACCAGAAATGTTCCCATGCTGTGATCGACCAGAAATCCCTGCTTTATCCTTATTGTGAAACAGTGCACACCTTTTTTTCTGCAGTGCAGTAGTGCTTGTGACTGTACTACCTGGTATTTTGGTGTAAACTACTGTGGTTACCATGGTAGATCTGTGTCAGGGGTGTGGCCTGCACATGTAAAGTGTATCTGCATATCCACAGACTTAGTTTACAGCCATTTATTAATTCTTTCAAATAAAAACCCTCACAAAACTCAAAAAAAGGGTCTCACTTCAGTCCTGTAAGTATTCAGCCCAGACCCACCCATGAACACTGTCCCACAGCAGATTGTACAGTAGGCTTGAGTTTACGAGTCTGGGTTTGTGTGCGGTCACCATATTTGAACATGATTCCGTAAACAGCCCGAGGCTTCAGAATGAAGTCTTTCGGGTTTTTTGTATTTTCTTTCGCGTCCTCTCTCTTGTCCTGCTCTTCATATAATCCCTTCCCTCCCCCGACACACGGCCATTGTGTCTTCGCAGTATCAGTCTCTGCCTTCTTTCCTCCAACATTAACTTACAAACCTGTTTGTCTGCAGTATTCAGTGTGAGTGCTCTAACTAGTAATTTACCTGCTTCTCATGCATGCATGTGTGTGTGTGTGTGTGTGTGTGTGTGTGTGTGTGTGTGTGTGTGTGTGTGTGTGTGTGTGTGTGTGTGTGTGTGTGTGTGTGTGTGTGAGAGAGAGAGAGAACAGAAAGGTGGAGGTGCATGACAGTGTTATTGTGTGTTTTTTTGAATTCCACTGTTGAAACATTTTGCCAACTTGCTTGTGCAAGTCCTGAAGGCTGTCATTACCTTTGGTGAATGCCAAGGGTTGGTTTTGTTAGAGCTTATAATTGCATTAGATGCATTCTGATTTTACCAAATTGAAGCACTTAATAAATGCACGGTTAGAAAGCTTCAACAAAGCCACTGAGATAAGGCTAATCATGTGTGATGCAGTTCTTCTGAACTGTCAGAGTTTGCAGATATCAGTTCTTAGAAAGTGATTAAAAAACACAGTGTACACTCACCGGCCACTTTATTAGGTACACCTGTCCAACTGCTCGCTAATGCTAATTTCTAATGAGCCAATCACATGGCAGCAACTCAGTGCATTTAGGCATGTAGACATGGTCAAGACGATCTGCTGCAGTTCAAACCGAGCATCAGAATGAGGAAGAAAGGTGATTTAAATGACTTTGAACATGATGGTTGTTGGTGCCAGATGACTGGTCTGAGTATTTCAGAAACTGCTGATCTACTGAAAAATGTTCAGACCCAACCGTCGCTAGGGTTTACATAGATTGGTCAGAAAAAGAGAAAATATCCAGTGAGCGGCAGTTCTGTGGGCGTAAAGGTCTTGTTGATGCCAGAGGTCAGAGAAGAATGGCCAGACTGGTTCCAGCTGATAGAAAGGCAACAATAACTCAAATAACCACTTGTTACAACTAAGTATGCAGAAGAGCATCTCTGAACACACAACATGTCTAACCTTGAGGTGGATGGGCTACAGCAGCAGAAGACCATACCGGGTGCCACTCCTGTCAGCTAAGAAAAGGAAACTGAGGCTATGATTCGCACAGGCTCACCAAAAATGGACAATAGAAAATTGGAAAAACGTTGCCTGGTCTGATGAGTCTCGATTTCTGCAGTGACATTCGGATGGTAGGGGCAGAATTTGACATCAACAACATGAAAGCATGGATCCATCCTGCCTTGTATCAACAGTTCAGGCTGGTGGTGGTGGTGGTGTAATGGTGTGGGGGATATTTTCTTGGTCCATTTGTACCAATTGAGCATTGTGTCAATGCCACAGCCTGTCTGAGTATTGTTGCTGATCATGTCCATCCCTTTATGACCCATCTACTGATGGCTACTTTCAGCAGGATAACGCACCATGTCATAAAGAGCGAATCATCTCAGATTTAATGTGGACCAAAATCTCTGAGGAATATTTTCAGTACCTTGTAGACAGTTCTGAAGGCAAAAGGGTACAAGTACTAGTAAGGTGTACCTAATAAAGTGGCCAGTGAGTGTATATCAGTGTTGTTTAGAGTCAAAGTTATTAGCCCTCCTATGAAATTGTAAATCTTTTTCAAACATTTCCCAAGTGCTGTTTAACGAAGATATTTTTTCAACAAATTTTCATAAAGGAACACAACATTTTTGGAAATATTTTCTTTTTACAAGTCTCTTAGGGTAAACAGTTGAGTTTTCCCATTTTTGAATTCATTCAGCTAATTTTCAGGTCTTTTAGCTTAGCTTAGCTTAGCGTAAATAATTGAATCGGATTAGACGATTAGCATCTCACTCAAAAATGACCAAAGAGTGATGATTGTGCAATGTTATTAACTATGCAGTTCCTAAAAATAGTCTTACACTTGCACTTCCAGGTAGAATCTACGTAATATCACTGCAGCCACGGTATGTCAGCAAATCCTCTTGATTATTACTCCGGAATGAAAGTATAGTTCCCTTGCCGTATCGGCCTAGAAAATAGCTGTAACTTGTTTTATTTTCCATCATCCTTAGTACATGCTATAGCTACAGAAGTGTCAAGCTTTCAATAGGGAAATTATCCAAACTCTTTGGTCATTTTTGACTGAGATGCTAATGGTCTAATCCGATTCAATGGTTTATGCTAAGCTAAGCTAAAAGACTTGAATATCGGCTGAATAAATTGAAAAATGGTAAAACAACATATTTGCATTACTTAAATGTTTTATGTTCATGTTTATAGTGATTGTTGTTGGCGATTGTTGTGATCGTGTTGTTCAGTATATCGCTTGATCTGTAATTTTCTGGTCTTCTGTCTGAGGCTGCTGAAGTTTGCAGACTTTGTTTTCGAATGCAGTTCACTCTATTCACTTTCTTTGGATTCTCTTGATTTTATAAAAAAAAAAAAGCCTCAAAATTACGATAAAAATTATATCAAACTAAATTCATTACAAAAACAATAAGCTGTCAACAAACAATATATGAAGTGGTTAAAAAATTCACGTCTGACACTTCTGTTCTTCTGGCTTACCGCCGTTCCATTTTGCATGCCTTTATGACATTCACATTCAAATTAAACAAACTTTATTATAACAAAGAGACCAAAAATTACTTTACACTAAATAAAAGGCACTTTCAGAAAACGGCTACACGTAACATTAGATTGTTTTTGATATATAAATTGTATATAAGTACTATTAATAATGTAGTTCATAGAAAATAGTAACTTTTTATTTCCCGTTGGTCTTATTTCATGATGCAACTACAGAAGAGTCAAGCTTTAAATTGAATTATTATTTTTTTTTTACCAAATGCTAATGGTCTAATCCGATTCAATTAATTAAGCTAAGCTAAGCTAAAAATGACCCTGCCAGAAATCGGCTGAATACATTCAAAAATGGTTCAAGTAAACAACTGTTTAACTTAGGGAGACTCAAGAAAAATAAGTGAAGTGTTCCTTTAAGGATATTTTTGTATGCACTATTCCTTTAAATACAGATAAACATATTTTTGTACAACTTATCACACTTGTTAAATTACAAAAAAAAATGTATAAATGCATCAGTTTTTTCCAAATAAACCAGTTAATAAATGATCAGTACATGGAAATTAATATATTGTGTGTAAGAATAGTCCATCCTGGTTGACTCCCGGTTTGCAGTGACAGCATGTTTCCTTTTAAAACCTTAGGCGGGTTTGTGCAAGTATTATAGGTGCTCTTTATATGTATTTGTTCAGCATATGATATAAGGCTGGAGTCATTTGTTTAAACTTGTATTAGCATACTCTCCGTTGACGAGTGTTAGTGAATGAAGTCTTTCCTCAGAAACTGTGTGTGAGGTGTGTGTTTTCAGCTGAGGTGTACAGATTTTCAGGATTCAGAGCGGATACTGGTTATAATCATGATGGTCATAGCATGATCTATGTTGAAGTTATTTTCATACAACTTATTTTAATTAGATATTTGTGCAGTGTGTGTGCAAGGTTTAAAAACAGAAAGCCCCGCCCCCAAGCTCATGCCATTGGTTGAGCTGTTTGGGCTGGTTGAGGTGTTTAAATAAACAGAGCGATGTTTACTTTTCAGTGCATCATAAATGCATCAAAAAATTATTTATTAAGTATATTGTTTATTTGAAAATATTCTGTTAGATTGATTTCTGTTAGGCTGCATTATTCCCCATTGCATTACACAAATATCCACTTTTTATTTTTATATTATTTAACTGTTTATTTATTTTAATTAGAATAAAGTTAAGTTTTATTTATTTATGTATATATTTATTGTAATCCATTTTTTTTCACATAATTCTAATAATTTAATTAAATCATTACATTATAATCATGCGATTATATTAATCTTGTTGGAAATAACTTTATACTAACTTACAGTATTCATCTTAATACAATATTTTTTGGGTTTTTTTAGCATTAATTAAATTATATTATATATATTTTTGCTTGTTTAATTAGTTTTTTTCTCCTAACATTTCCTTTAACGGACTCTAAAATATCTAAGCTGAAAAACCTTGATAATCCTGATGTAAGATATTAAAAATGACTATCTAATAAATCTGTTTAGTTTGTGGGTCTAAAATCGGGAAGAGAACCGTCACTTTTGAGCCATGGATTCCCTCAGGAATGTCTAACATGTTTGCAGATTTAGATTTATGAGTAAAATAAGGTTTGTGGTTTAAATGACTTGGAGTCTTTCTCACAGTCAGTCCTCCAACATTATTATCATTACTTTTTAAAACAGATGTCTAGTTAAAACCATTTACTCGAGCATAAGCAAATCTGTTTGCTTCCTAGTGAAGCTTACAAAGTCCGCCATGTTAAAACCAAACTGCAACTCGTTCTTAAGGGGAATGGGAGATGAGACTGATTGATTTAATGCACGTTACACCAAAAACACACCTATAATTTGTTTTAAAGAATAAGCACAACACTTTTAAAGCATGCGCTGGGCTCGAAGACCTTTTTTCCCATCCTTATAATAGCAAAAGTGAATTCAGACATGCCCTACACTGAAAAAAAGAATATTCATTGGAATTAATCAATTTATTAAGTTAATTGCTTGTAAACTATTTACATGGGCTGAATTTAAACAAACAAATTAGGTTGAACATTGCTAAAACTGTGTATTATATGCGCTGCATGTGCTGTATGCAAAATTCATAAATGATTTTATTAGCGACATCAGTGGTCAGTAAGTGAACTGCTTGTACACCACATTTTAATGAGATTAAAACTTTAATGATTATGAGCTTAATCCTATAAGATTTATTGAAGTATAGTGTTAAAATGAGTTAAGATTTTAGTTGAAGTCTTGCCTAAAAATCTCAGCATTTAATGTTGACTATAATCCTGTATTAAACAATCATGCATGTATGTAGTACTACCAGTAGCTTTAAAATACTGGAGCACAAAACTAGTCATAAGGGTAATTGTTTTTAATTAAGATTTATATATCACCCGAAAGTTGAATACATATACTTTCCATTGCTGTATGGCAGGGGTGTCAAATTCAGTTTCTGGATGGCCAGAGCTCTGCACAGTTTAGTTCCAACCATAATTAAACACACCTGATCAAACTAATTGAGTGCTTCGAACTTGTTTGAAACTGTGCAGGGCTGTGGCCCTCTAGGATCTGAGTTTGACACCCCTGCTGTACGTCTTGTCGGTGGAGATAAAACTACTGGATAATCTGAAATCTGAGGGTTAAAAATATCTTAATACAGAGAAAATCTACTTTGAATTCAAAATTTTAAAATTAAGATCTTAGCAAAGCATATTACTAATCAAAGATTATGTTTTATATGTTTACGGTGGCGCAGTGGTTACCACTGTCGCCTCACAGTAAGAAGGTCACTGGTTCAAGCCCACGATAGGTCAGTTGACATTTCTGTGTGGAAGTTTGCATGTTCTCCCAGTATGAGAACATGCGGCTGGAAGGGCATCCGCTGCATAGAACATATGCTGGATAAGTTGGTGGGTCATTCCGCTGTGGTGACCCCTGATTAATAAAAGGACTAAGCCGAGAAGAAAATTAATGAATGAATATTAAATGTAAAATTAACTACAAAATGTCTTCATGGAAGACAACACTGTTAACAATTTCCTGTAAGATCTACAGTAACTTACTGGCAACAGTTAGCCAGTAACTTACTCTAAATCAATTACAGCAAAAATACTGTATTTACATTTACAGCACCATTTATCTTGCTGTATATGTGTTTCCAGAATTGGATGTGTATATTTACTGTAAAATATACAGCAGTTTTTGAAAATGCAGTATTGAATATGAATACTGTTCATATTACAGTAAAACACTGCGTAATTTACAAAAATCATTAACAGCGAATCTTTACTTAATATTAGAATGATTTCTGGGATAAAATAAAAATCAACAATTTTTACAGTGTGTTTTGGCTATTCCGAAACTTTAGACCAGGGGTGCCCAAGTTTTTTCTTATAGACCATTTTGAGGGATGTAAACAAAAACAATGGTCCCAGTTTATTTTCTGTTTTACATTTTTAATTTCTGTAGTTTTTGAGAGTCCAAAAAGAGCCACATATTTATAAATAATGTTATGATAGCTGTTTTAACATTGAGTTATGATTGAATTGCCTCTTGTTATAGTTATGAAATAGTTTGATAACAAGCAGGAAATGTTCATTGGCCAATAATATCACCACATTCAAATGGTCTATAAAAGGTCTAAAACCAAACTTGACTGAGTGCTGTGGGCCGAAGTTGAATTTACCAAATTTAAATTACATAAAATTTGCAATGTGTAATTTCCTATTTTATTTGCTAATATTTAAAAATAGCTAGAAAATGTTGCTTTAAAACATATTAATTCATTTCATTTGAAACCTTTTATAAGGAACTTATTATAGTAAAAACATAAACAGTCCCATTGATAAAGAACATTGCTGAATATAGTTGATCTGCTCCAGCCTTTGCCTTCATTTGCTGGCAGATGTCTTGTGCATTGTCCTCTATCTGTCAGGTGGCAGTATTTACATTTTAAAAGTTTTAGTTGGCTTTTTGTAGCTCCTCAGTTAAACAAAGAAACAAAAGGTTACGTAAATTCGAAATGACGATCTCTGTCAAAGGCATTTGCCGCATTCAACTCCATGTCATTAGCTATGTTTCCATCCAAAAATGCGAATGAACTTTATGCGTAAAACTGGATTATCGCATAAAAGACCTGCGAATAAAGGTCATTAATAATAATAAAACTAATACTTAAACAGTAAGGCATTTTAGAATGACAAAAACAACATTTCAGATGGTTTATAATGTGCTCAGCCTGCTGGTTTGTCCATTCACACACATTTTTATCATCACATGATCTCATAACAAAATCACATGACCTTTTTTAATGCGCACACTGGAATTTATGTGGTAAAGGTGTTTCCATCGTAGTTTATGCGCATCTTTTCTCATCTAATAAAATTAAAAGTTTTAAAATAAAAGTTTATCCTACTCAGTTATGCACATATGTTTTTATGCGCATTTTCAAAATGTATGCGCATCATAGCGTTTCCATATCTAAAATGCACATAAAAATATGTGGATGGAAACATAGCTAATGTCCATCTCTTTTCAGATAGGATGGTGGGCCAAATCAAAGGTTACTATTGGCCAACTTTGTCCTGCAGGCACCTCTGCTTTAAAGAGATAATATTTGTGCTCCTGGGTCACAAATATATATTTAGATTGTAGTTGTTATTTAGTAATTTGATGACAGCTTGCGTTTATTAATAAATCTGACATTAGCTTGACAAAAAATCTAAAAGTGCTCATCTAGAAGTCATCAGTTTCCATTGTGGACTCGCCTACAGATTGATGTCATGAAAATTGATGTCATATCTGAGCAACTCAAATATACTGTCAATCTGAGGAAGGATGCTGATTTTAGTCATTGTGCAATGCTCCTAAACAGCAGCTTTACTGGAAATAGTGGACCCATCATTTTTCAAAACATTTTAGTCAGAGACTATTAATAAAAGATTACTAGCAAAAAGGAGTAGTCTTTCTTGAAAGAAATGACATGATTTTCAAATGATCAGTCCACAAAACACTCCTAAAAGTCTCAAGAGCTCTGTCTTATTTTAAGCGTTTCCATGATTATTTAGATTTGGTGGTCTTCATGTTTGAATCATGGTATATCAATATACATACAGGGTTCAACGCTAAGGATTTTTTCTACTGGCCCAATCTGGCCAGTGGTTGAGATTTTTACTTGTCCTGCCAAAATTTTCACTGGTCCACCAAAAAAAAAAAAAAAAGAAGTTAATAGCTAATTCTTAGCCACATATTTTAAATAATATGTAAAAAATAAAGTCTGTAAATATAGAATTTAAATATTTTAAAAATGTTAAATGTATAATAAGCTAAATTCAAAGTTTTATGCAAACAAAAAGAGCAGTATGGAAAATGTGCAGGTATTTTATTACAGTTCTAAATTATTTAACAAAAGCTGGCTGACTTGCCAAACTGACGGCAAACTATGTAAAACACAAACTTTTTTTTATTGTGCTACCCGATTAAATATCTGCTTTCAAGGCGTTAGAAACAGATGTTTTCTTTTAGCCTCATAATTTGATGTTGCCTCTATGTTGCCGTCTCTTTGCTGTACTGGTTGTTACCAAGTTATAAAAAAAAAACAACGTGCTCACAACATCCAATCAGATTAGAGGAACCGAAAAGCAATATGGTATTTACGACATCACTGAAAAGGTAGCATTTAAAGGCTTAAAAGCACATACTGTTTCTCAATTCTAGGACTGTATTTGAACGCAATTGACAAATAGTCACATTATTTAAAAATAAAAAGACCAACCCAGTTTACTGTCCCAAATGTCTCTTACTGGCCCCGGGCCATCGGGCAGTCCTTATTGTTGAGCCCTGATATACAGTAAGAAGTCTTCCTAAGCTATTATTTAGTGATTACTATTATTTATTATTATACTTTCCTACCGGGTTCACATCATAATCATTTCAAATCATAGTGCTTACATAAAAAAAAAATATTTATTTAACTACTTATTGAAAATAAGCTGAATCAACACATTTCTTGATATTTCATTGGGACAAATGAGTTTTTTTACGCTCAATCCACATAAATTTGTTAAAAGTGTTAAGTTAACCGATTTGTGTTGGGACAACATGAATGAATTGTGTGGAACCCTGCATTTTTTACAGTGTACAAAGTCAATGCAAACATGAGAATTGAAGCAAATTTCCGATGAACGTATGAAGTATGCATTTGCCACACATACAGTGGGTAAGAAAAGTATTCAGACTCCCTTAAATTTTTCACTCTTTGTTATATTGCAACCATTTGCTAAAATCATTTAAATTAATTTCTTTCTCATTAATGCACACACAGCACCCCTATATATATATATATATATATATATATATATATATATCAAGGTCCTTAGTATTAAAACTCTTTGCTCAGCATTTAGTAGAAGCACCCTTTTGATCGAATACAGCCATGAGTCTTTTCGGGAAAGATGCAACAAGTTATTCACACCTGGATTTGGGGATCCTCTGCCATTCCTCCTTACAGATCCTCTCTAGTTCTGTCAGGTTGGATGGTAAAAGTTGGTGGACAGCCGTTTTAAGTCTCGCCAGAGATGCTTAGTTGGATTTAAGTCAGGGCTCTGGCTGGGCCATTCAAAAACAGTCACGGAGTTGTTGTGAAGTCACTCTTTTGTTATTTTAGCTGTGTGCTTAGGGTCATTGTCTTGTTAGGAGGTAAACCCATGCAGTCTGAGGTCTGAGGGGCTCAATACTTTCCATACCCACTGTATGTGAAATTCACCTCAATCACGTCTTCTGCACAAGCTCATATAATTCAATTATTTAATATTCAACAAATTTGAGAGGAAAATTTACTTGAGGTGAAAAACGTCCTGTAAGTTTAGTGTGAACCCAGCATTATTTTATTTACAAAATCAAAGAAAATTAAACATTAAATTTACATTGAAATGAATTTAATGGGTCCTATCATATATCCACTGCTTTCATGCTAGTTTTAGACATGGAGCAGGTATTATTTTCATATCCTGCTCCATGTTGTTTGAATTGCAAATGCAAATCCATGTGTTAAGGCGAATTGTGGTGCATTGGTACTACTGTGTTGCTTTTTTACATTTATTTGAATACCTAATTAGTGATATGCGCTTATAAGCAGGTCCACAACATGCATAAATGTTGCTTATTACACACACAGGGATGCACAGCAGCACACAAACATCTTTAAATATTTAAAAAATCAAAGCACTTAATTGGAAAATATTATTATTGTTTACTTGAATATAAAAATTGCTACCTCCTTCCACACCTTCTTCACTTCAGGGAGTTTTAAACTCACACTCGAGCAGATCCGTTTGCTCGCTAATGAACTGTTCAGTTTTTCCGCCATGTTAAAAGCAAATGCGTCATTATGCGACTCCAACTTGCTCTTAAAGGGAATGGGAGATTAGATTCTAACTGGTTTAATGCACAATACACCCAAAACACAACCATAACCACCACAATCTCAAGGCAATTCGCCATACCTCCTTTTTAAAATCGTACATTATCGTACGACTAAGCTCGTTACTCAACTCATTTTATATGAATTTGTTTGAATTAGCCATTAAACTGACAAACGTAAAATAGTTACGTTTCCTCATGAAAGCAGGCTGCCATAACTTATTAAGAGACTAAGGACAATCTTTTTAGACCATGTGCTGGGCCCGTCGACCATTTTTCCCACCTTTAAAATAGCTAATTCATTCAGATCATTAAAATATAACCCAATGTATGCTCAATTTTTTTTTGAGCACATACCTGATACATCATGAATCAAGTTTTTTATATATGCTCAAATCATCATAAGTGCTAAATCATGTCTCATGAAATATCTGTAAGCCTAGTGATTATGAGCTCTAAAAGCACCATTCAAACAGTCAAGACTGTTTGTTGAACTCAAATAAAGACACTCATCACTGTAATGAAAGCTCTAAAGACAGCACTGAGACTTTAAAAGAGAGATGTGGCGTAACTGATTTACAGAATCAACATTCACCCCAAAGGGTCTTAAAAAGCAGTTGTCAGCTAAAACCTTAAATGTAAAAATCTCAACAAATATTTAAATAACCTGCTTTTATCTGGCAGAAACCACAACCACATCACAGATAACTTGTTTCACGTGTTTATTTTGTCATCATTTGCTAAATTCAGCAAATGATTTTAGAAAGACTCCCATTTTTACTTTGAAAAAGTAAAAAAATAAACAAAAACATATTTTTAAAAGCTAAAAAAAAAGCTATTGGGGAAAATCATCCAATCTGATGGTTTACTTTATAAATGAATAACAATGCTGGAGGATGCACCAGTTAACTCTACAGCAGAGAACATGCTATGGGTGCAAGTGGAGGCCAATTTAGTTTTAGGGACCTCCCAAATGGCGATGTTGTTGGCTCTTAGCTGGACAAGCCTATAATTTTTGGTTGAAAAACTCAGTAAGAATTTGTAATCAAATAAGTAAAGCTCTAACCCTACCAGAGACCTCTGTATACTATATACCAATCTGTCAGAATCATTCATTCTTACCAGCATGAACTGATACAACTTATTATGTTTAGAGGGAAAATGATTTATCAAGGATCTTTATTAAGGGACTTTGTCCAGAGAAAAAAGATAGCAAAGGACACAGTTGCTCACGCCTTTTGGCTCTGTCTCTTACTAAATAGATTCCAACATATTTGACTGGTACTCCAAAGCTTATAGCAGACCTTTTCTACTTAATGATGAACTTGCCATCTTTGGTTCACATAAAATACATCCTCTCTCCCTCAAACAAGGGTCTTTGCATGGTCGTAACTAAAAGACTAGTGCTTAACAACTGGAAATCACCTTTACCCCTTTCATTCCAGAACTGGATTTCTGACATCATATCTGTTATTCAGATGGAAAGACTCAGATTTTTAAGGACTAGCTCCATAAGAAACTTTTTGCCTACTTGGGGTCAATTATTTATTTGACAAATCTATAACTCGCTCTCAAGGAGATTTAAACCCTTATGAGTTTCCTTCTTCTGCTGTACACAAAACAAGATATTCTGAAGAATGCTGGAAAGCGGGTGACATTGACTTTCATAATAGGAATGTAGTATAGTAGCGTACTGGTCGTCGCAAAAGCCCAGTGGTTAGCGTGCTGACATATGGTGTGGAAGCGCTCCGGGTGTCCCGAGTTTGAATCCCGGCTCATTGACCTTTCCTGATCATACCCCACTCTTTCTCTCACTTCACTTCCTGTGAAACTACTGTCTTGACAAAAAAGGCAAAAATGCCAAAAATAAACCTTTGAAAAAAAATTCTTATAACAGAATAAAGAAAATCATAAAGGTGTAAAACAAGTGGAAGATAAATAAATGACAGAATTTTCATTTTTTTTTTGTTTGAATCCCTTTAAGAACTTATTTTTGGTTTTTTATTAATTTATTTTATAATTATCAATGGGAATTTCATGAGAAGTGTCACAATCACCAGCGATCCAGGCTTGTAGATTGCTGGCAATCATTCAGTTTCACTCAAGACAACAAATCTGTCACCATATAGACTAAAAATCCTGTCATGCACCACACACTCACACCTGTTCCGGTTTTTCGCTGATTGCTAACACACACAGCGGAAGCTGTTCAGAACCGATTACATGGACTTTAAAAGCTGCACAGACACAGTTGCTGTGTCCCAATTCGCATACTTATACTACGCCCTAAGAGTATGTACCTTTTTGTGAAGTAAAAATATATACAATTCTTTGTATATATACAAATATATACATACATTTCTGTCATATTTAATTTCCTACCTTATTGGAGAAGCAGCAGAAGATTAATCTCCCATTCACAAGTCTTTAAAGCAAAGAAATCTCCTCAGGTCTTTGGATAATTCTGCATTCAGATGTTAATGTCCTAACACATCTTTATATAAGTGCAGTATTGTTGTTGCAGATGAAAAATAACACAGAAAATGTGGTTTAAATATTTTCCAGTTGGCTAGATATTAATTAACAGTCATACAAACATCTTTACCGAAGCCTCTCTACTTGACGGTTGGTCTCACGCATCCATCATGTTTACACATTTCACCCGCGTTTGTAGTTCTAATCGAAGTCACATCCAATGCGCAATGTACTGTGGGCAATATCAGAGGATAGAGTATGGACGCTTCTACACTCAACATTTTAACCGGAAATAGTAGACCACCCGGGAACCTTTGGCATACTCTTTTCAACATACTACGATTTGGGACATACTAATTCTATTTTCAAATACTATTTAGGACGGATAGTATTCGAATTGGGATTGCAGCAACACACTAGCTGCTGAGTCTTGTTTATCTGTGAGCATTACTACGCGTTTTTCCTTGTTTAGCCTAGCCGTGTTTTGACCCTTTGCGTTGTCTGTTTGTTTTGATTCATTGCTGCCTGTATCAACTATTTGCCTGTTCTTTGACCACGACTTTGGATTGCTCTGCATGTACCTGTTTGCCCCTGTAGACCATTGCCTGCCTGACCATTCTTGTAATAAACTGCACGTGGATCCTCAACCCCGTTGTCCAGCGTCCTATCACATAACAAAAGATGCAGTTAGTTGTGCAAATAAAATAATAAAGATAATATTACATTTGCATATTTGCATTAAATATGCAAAAAGCTCTTTATTATTTAAATATGGATTATTGCAACATTTTTCATGTTATTTTACTGAATTTATTGATGTATTTATTATAGATTTTATAATCAATCATGACTATACAAAGACGTCACAATGCAAAACATCTTAATCCTTTATGCAAATTAGCGTCTGTACAGTTATTACAGTTACAATTGCAGTTTTTTTCCAGAGATTCTTTCTTTTATAGATATTTGAGGTGTTGTTATATTAACATTTCTTAGAGTAGATGCTTTTCTGTTCATCTTTACTTATTTCTTTGATATGTGACCATTCTCTGCCTTTAACAGTAATGTAATAATGTACATTCTCATATACCTATTTCAGCCCTGAAGCTGTAACAGTAGACGCGGCCTGCAGAGCTTTATGTGAATGGAGCATCTTTTCCTTCGTCAGATGATTGGAGCGTTGCAGGCGGCAGCAGGACGGGACTTGCTGATGGTAATTACTCAGGAATGCAACAGTAGAGCGCAAGCAGCTCTCGTACACTTACAATAAACAAAACAAGAAACCCCACAGCTCTGTGTGTGTGTGTGTGAGCGTGTGTACAATAGCATGTCAATGCAATGAACACATCATGACATGTGACATATGACATGTATGCGCAACACACTGGAGTTTCTGGTAATCTGAACAATTCATTTAAGGGGAAGAACTTTGAATATGGTGTAAATGTCTGTCAATTAGCAAAACAAAATTTATTAAATACAAATGCTGTTATCATTTGCTCATCCTCATGTTACAAACGTCTATGAAAACTGTAAAAACGGAATTAAAAGTCAAATCTCTGACACTTCAAAACATTTAGAAAGGGATTAAGAGGTAAATCCGTATAAACTGAATGGTTTAATCCAATTCTTCTGAAGAGATGCAGTCAGTTTATATGCTAAACAGATTTAATTTAAGCTCTTTATATATAAACATTGAGTGAATTTACTGTACATACCTGACAAAAGTCTTGTTGTCGATCCCAGTTGTAAGAGCAGCAAATAATAACTTGAGTTAATCAATTGGAAAGGTGGCAGAAGGTCAAATTTTAGATCAATCATCTGTTGAACTGCATCCCAATTATCGCAAACACTGCTGAAGACCTATTGGAACCCACATGGACCCAAGATTCTCACACAAATCAGTCAAGTTTGGTGCAGGAAAAAACATGGTTTGGGGTTACATTCAGTATGGGGGCGTGCGAGAGATCTGCAGAGTGGATGGCAACATCAACAGCCTGGGGTATCAAGACATTTGTGCTGCTCATTACATTACAAACCACAGGAGAGGGCAAATTCTTCAGCAGGATTGCGCTCCTATACATACTTCAGCCAAGTTCTTGAAAGCACAGAAGGTCAAGCTGCTTCAGGATTGGCCAGCCCAGTCACCAGACATAAACATTATTGAGCATGACTGGAGTAAAATGAAGGAGAAGGCATTGAAGATGAATCCAAAGAATCTTGATGAACTCTGGGAGTCCTACAAAAAATGCTTTCTTTGCTATTTCAGATGACTTTATAATAAGTGATTTGAGTCATTGCAGAGATGTATGGATGCAGTCCTCCAGGCTCATGGAGTCATACCCAATATTCATTATTTTTCCACTGCACCATGACTTTAAATTCTTTATTGTGCATTATTTCTGTTCAGTGACAAGACTTTCATCTCAGCAAAGTCAGACTTTACTGTCCTAATTAAATAATTAAAAATCAAGACATGATCATATTTTATTTTCGTAAGATAAGCATAAACTAGAGGCCTTTGCCTTTTATATAAGCCACTTCTGATACCAAACGATCAACTAGAAGTCAAGTTATTATTTGTTGTTCCTAAAACTTGGATAGGCGACAAGACTTTTCAATGAGCCTTTGTTTTAGAAGTTTTGAAAGTCTCAGAGTTTTCAGTAGAAATCCCGAAATCTTTCATATTTGTTTAAGAAGATCTTCATTTTTTTTTCTGAACAGATGTCATTGTGGCTTTACATCAATATAAAAGGTAAGCAAATGATGACAGCACTTTCATTCTGTGGTGATCTGTATCTTCAACACCACAGAATGCTGTCTAACTCATTTTTTTATTATTATTATTAAGAAACTGCATATATGGGATTGTGAATGTTTCAGTGGACACTGAAAAAGCACACAGCCCTTTTCTCAGAACTGAAAGCATACTCCCAATAATCGATCCCTCCTTTACTCTTTAACCCATTAGCTCAGTAAACAACACAGACTGTGATTCACCGACAGACTCCCTGTGGGCCTGTTGTGTGTTTTCCTTCCGTGCGCCGAGTAGTTTAAGTGCTGCCTTTCAATGAAAGCTACTTTAGCTTTTTATGTTGAGTTTAAAATATCAGAGCGAAACAGAAAACAACCATCATCCATCAACTATGTGTGCAGGTACTAACAAAATGTAGGCTTTTCTTTGAAAAGCATGGCATGGAACGAATATGATTCAAGTGTAAAAATATCCAAGTCTTGTATAGCAAGCCGTTTTGACTTTTATTCATTCTCATGATATGTATTCTTGATATCAACAATTTAATTCTTGATATCAAAAAGATAATTGCTGACATCAATATTACATTTTAACTAGTAACAATGGTAATTCTTGATAAAGTCTTAATCTTGTGGTCAATATTTATCTTTTCTCAACGAGTGTTATCTTAAAGAGTTATTTTATTATCTGATTTAACCCAAAAGTCTTGTTTTGTTTGTTTAAATTGATACTGACTAGAACAGTTTACAGTGTAGATAACATCTGACAGCATGATTGACATCAAATGTGAAGAATTCCAAAACATTAAAGGGACGGTTCACCCAAAAATGAAAATTCTGTCATCATTTACTCATCCTCCACTTGTTTCAAACCAGTTTGAGTTTCTTACTTTTGTCAAACACAAATGAAGACATACTGAAGAATGTTGGATAAAACTGCCATTGACTTTCATCGTATATGTTTCTACTTCTTTTCCAATGTTCTTCAGAATATCTTGTTTTGTTTTAAACTATGCGCTGGACTCGCCAACCGTTTTTCCCATCCTTAAAATAGCAAAAGCATACCTGTCAACCCTCCCGTTTTTCCTGGGATTCTCCCGTATTTTACAATTATATCCCCTTATCATCAGGTAAATATATTTTCCCATATTTCTCCCGTATTTTTAATCTTTCTATGAAGGGTGGCAATAAACATCAAAGAGCCAATCCACCCTATACGCAACCCATATCGCCGAACCACCAGAGGATGCCCATTGCTCTTAAATGTGAATCTATTCTGTCTTTTTATTTTATTTAGGCATGAAGACACTTTGAAATAAATATAAAAATGGCAGGATTCCCTTCCTTTCCATTACAGGCGCCATCACATCACCTTTGCAATCATCAAAACAGTCAGCTCATGTGACGGTGCGTGATCTTAGCGACAAATTTTCAAATAAGTGACTAGCGACAAATCTAGCCACTGTTTTGGTGTTATGCAGATTTTTATAGACTCTCATGCGTCCGTACTGTACCGTTCCTAATCTTCTCAATGAGCTGTCGGTGATGCTGTCGGCCCCTCCACGGCCTCAGAGCACTTACAGGCAGACCAGTCCTCGTACAGCAGTCTCTCCCACCTGCAGCCTGAAACCGCCTTTCCACTGCACACGACAAATGACAGACTGGAAATCATTTATTTCCAATGCAGAGTAGTCCGGGAGCTGCGTGGAGTTCCGATCATCTCCGTATGCGGACAATTCGGATCCATTTTGAGCTGCGGATACGTTGAAATATTTGCACTCCTGCGACTACCGTATGCAACCGGCCGACCGGATGTATTCCAGTGTTGTCCAAGCAGGTCCGTGTGTGCAAGATGAGAAATAGTAGGGTTTTTCGTTATTTTTTTATCAGAAAAAAGTCTGTGTTCAAAAATTTCTATGCATAAATGAGTGATAAAAAGTATTATTTTTCATGTTGTCTCCACATTCCCTCCAAAATATTTAGCAGTCTATAAGTTTCTAGTATTCATTCAACCATGGTGAATGCACAGAGAATAAATGCTCCCATGGTGCGCGACAAAACTGAAAATTCTGTGCGACAGCCACAAGGGGGTGTATTCCGACAGTCGTGTCCGAATGTCTTGTGCAGTGGAAAGGCGGCTTGAGAGTAGATCACCCCTCTGCGTATTATCGGTAAAGATTTAGCACTGTGAGTGTGAGGTATGTCCCCTGTACAGTCAAACTCATCTACTTCCCGTTTGTTTGAAATATAACAATTTAATTTGACCAATTATTCCTCTCTTGTTCACAATCACTGATATTTTAGTGTCAGTTTCTGAACTTGTCTGAGTTTATTACGTCTGAGAGATTACTGCAAATTCACTACACATCTATAATGATATACTGTATTCAAACAGCAATACATTTAGTTAAACTTACATGCATACTTAAAATGTAGTGTAAATATAAATACCCCTTTTATTACCCATAGGCTGTAAACGAGATGAAGTCAGTACGTATGATGTAATCTAGCGACAACTTATCAACTTTTTAGGCAGAGTTGGCAACAGTTGGCAACACTGCAAAAGAGGACACTCTGGGTTTTGGATGCCTGTTTGAGCAGACATACACATAATAATAATAATAATAATATCTAAACATGTCGATCTTGGTGGGTTTTCTTTTAAACACAACAAATTTTGTCTTAAATGAGCATAAAAAGTTAGGAAAGAAATTGAAGGCTTTCATTATGGATCTGTGCACTTTTCAAGTGACACCTCTGTTATTTATTGTTAATCAAACAAAACAATCTAAATGAGATTTATTCGCTGCTCTTCAATCAGAATGCTTAAATTATACAGTGAAGAAAAGATTAATAAGATATTTTGAAGACTTGGGGGGGTATCTCTTATTTTCATTCGTACAGATCACAACCAAAGGTTTGGAACGTGGCACATTGAATATTTTTTTTTACTGGTTGATTAATCCTAATTTTGTTACGATCACAGAGAGATCGCCTCTCACGTCATTCAAATCACATATATGAAAGCATTTAGGCTTTTCTGTAAAATAAAATTATGAGGAAATGTTGTGGTAGGTTATTTGGAATGTGGTGGGTTTCTTAGGTTATTAAAGATGTTTTCAGTCACTACTTGTTTGGCCTGCATTAATGCATTCAGTGTAAGCTGCACGATTAATCATTAAAAAAACGGGATTTCAACACCCACACAACATAAATTATAAATGATGGTGATTTGCATATGTTTATTAATCTTTCGAATCGCTGCATTCAAATCTGTGTGTGAAAAATGCAAAAATCAAGAAAGAGATTCAGTCTTTAGTCTTTTAAATTATGAAATTACAAACGATCAAACAACACAGAAGTACAGGGATAACAGTTTATAGTTTAGATAAAACCACTGATGTTTACGGGAAAGATTAAAATCACCGTCATGTGCACTTATTGACGCTAAAAAATGAAAGTTGTAGGCAGTTACATTATTTAACCAGTAGGTGGTGACAACCAGCCTTCAGAAATATGCCACTGAATAATTCTTAAAAAATTTTCTATTAATGAAACATGAAGATTTATGAGTGAATAACGATAATAATGACGTGATAATGTTAGATTTATACATTTAGCGTTATCAGCAACAGTGAATTTTCACACTACTGAATATTTTAGTTTATTTTTATTCAGCTGATTATTTACAGGTTCTAAGTTCTGTTTGTTAAAACCAAAACTGTCTTGCAGTACTGTTTTTGTAATAAGTGGAAAGCAAATTACATTTGTCTCCTCCCCTTTTTGCCTGATCTGAAAAATAGTTTGATCCATGACTAAAAAAATCTTAATGTGATCCGAATCATATTATTTGTGATCCGTTACACCACTATTGACAGATATGCAAAAGTTAATTTATCTATTTATTTTTTTATTTTTTTCGTTTAGATCAGGCGGTGTCCACATTTCGTCCTAAAGGGCCGGTGTCCTGCAAAGTTTTGATTTGATTTTGATTTATTTATTTTCAAACAGAAATATCATACATAAAATATTTTAAACAAAAATTATACATTTTAACATGGTCGAAAATGGAGCAGGATGAAGCACAAGCTTATTATTTTCCCACCCCATTACCACACACATCATTTGTCTATTACTTAAACTTATTTCTTCTTTTACTTATGTCTTCTTTTTTACATAAGACATGTTTTATCCTTTTGGCATCTTTGACATATTATATGTTTGATTCTATTTGCACATTTACATTTTATAACATAGACCCCAAAAAACAAAACAAAAGTACTACAAATAGCCATTAACTACAATTTCATCCTACCTTTCTCATTTTATGCTGTTCAATCGCCTTCATCCTTATATTCCTTTAATAGTATGCATTTATACAACTTTTTAAATTGATTAATATCCTGACATTGTTTGAGAATCTGTTCTGGCCTGTTCCCACATACAGACATACACAAACTTTTTAAAGTTGTCCTTGTTTTCAACCTCCTAAAATTGTGTTCTTCTCTCAGTTTATATCTCCCTTGTCTTTCTTCAAAAAAACTTTTGTATGCATTTTGGAAGTAATTTATTCCTAGCTTTAAAAATTTATTGTGCTGTTTTAAATTTAACCAAATAATTGAACTTAGTTTAGTTCTAACTCCAGTCAGACACACTGAGTCTCACACTGAGCCAGTGGTCTCAAACTCAATTCCTGGAGGGCCAGAGCTCAGCAGAGTTTAGCTCCAACCACCTTCAACTCACACCTGCTTAATAGTCTCTAGTAGTCTTGAACACCTTGATTAGTTGGATCAGCTGTGTCTGATTAGGGTTGGAGGAAAGCTGTGCAGAGCTGCGGTCCTCCAGGAATCCAGTTTGAGACCTATGCTCTAGGCTTTCTAGAAACATCCTTGCAGGTGTGTTTAAGCTAAAGTTGGAGCTAAAATCTGCAGCACACCGGCTCTCCAGGACTGAGTTTGAACACCAGATCATTGGAAATGTTCATTTTTTTGGGTGAACTACCCCTTTAAATACTGTTTGTGGAATGAAACAGCAGTGATCATATATAATAGTCAGAGAGTGCACAGTCATGTAAATGACAGGTGTGATCCAGTCATTTGAAAGGTAAATGCTTCAACGGTTCTCGAGATCATTGCGTAATGTTTCCTAGTCTTAGTGACTCACGCCCTAATGACAGCACGTTTGTGTTTTGTCTCTGCTGGTTTTTTAGCTGTTTTTTGTTGTTTGTGTAGTTAGACTCATACGTGCTCTGCAGTCTTGCATTGTGTGTCACAGGAAACCCACACTAGTTTTTTTTTTTTTTTGCTGAAACTGAATGTCACAACAGTCATCTGTGACCTGTTTGTAAGACGAATATAATAGAGAGATGATGGTGAGCTATGGACAGCCACAAACGTGCTGTGACAGGCAGAGGATTTAGACTGCATTTTTATAGGTTTATGCTGAAATGTTATGTTTTTCAGTCAATATTTTGTACTTTGTCATTTCCTCTTCCCTCCGTTTTTCTGCTTTCGAGGCCAAACTAATTAAAGTTATGTCATCATGATTGTGTGTGTCTAAATTAGTGTTTGTTTTATGTACACTGTTAATGATTTTTGTAAATTACACAGTATTTAACTGTAATATCAACTGTATTTTACAGCAGGGCAGTTATGCAGTATGTTACTGTATTTTAAAGTTTCAATGTGAAAATTACTGTATTTTACAGTACAGATATACAGTAGTGTAAACACATTGAGCAAGATAAAATACAGTATTTTTGCCGTAATCGAGTTACAGTAAGTTACTGGCGAACTTTTACTATATGGCAGTTAGGAGTATGCTACTGTATTTTAAAGTTTTAATGTGAATATTACTGTATATTTTACAGTAAATATATACAATACTCTAAATACATATAGAGCAAGATAAATGGTGTGGTAAATGTAAATACAGTATTTTTGCTGTAATCGAGTTACAGTAAGTTACTGGCGAACATTTACTGTGGGGCAGTTCTGAAGCATGTTACTATATTTTAAAGTTTTGATGTGAAAATGACTGCATAATTTACAGTAAAGATATACAATACTGTAAATACATTTACAGCAAGATAAATGGTGCAGTAAATGTAAATACAGTATTTTTGCTGTAATTGAGTTACAGTAAGTTACTGACGAACTTTTACTGTTGGGCAGTTATGCAGTATGTTACTGTAATTTAAAGTTTCAATGTGAAA
>CAIGQZ010000253.1:5841211-5861263 GCA_903798205.1 Danio tinwini
TTCGCTCACTTATTTTAAGTAAAGTCAACTAATCATTTTTTACAGTGTGCGTCTATTGACTATCATCAAGCACAACAGACTATATTTGATGTATGCATACATGCATTGCATTTTATGTTTCATTTGTGGAGAATATAGGATTGCAAACATCACTTTTGGTAACAAAACAAAAAACTGACAACTTAATACAGTCAAACTGTGCATGTCAGGTGCTAATAAAACCTTTCCAAAATGCTCTCTTAACAGAGGACGTAATCAAATTTCAGGCAGTTAATTTAAAGGTTTTTGGCTTTAATTGCCTTTCGTACACAGATATGTCCAGCACCTTTCATCCCCTTTAGTACAGTAAAGATAAGCAAAGTTTAAAACAATATTTTTATTGATCATAGATCCCACGGTCTCACATATGCAAATATAGTCACAAACACAGCAGTTTCATTGGCTGTTGTGCATGCTTACTCAATTATTTTTTATACATTGTGTTTCCCATGATCACCTTCCATATAAAAATAAATATTCCAAGCCTTAACATGTAGATGCTAGTTAACAGGACAAATTCAATTTTAGTTTAGCTTAAAGTGACTTATTATGCGGTCTCTGTCGCCACCTTGTGGTGGATCGTCAACCGTCTTTGCTCTGCTCTCTCAGTATGGCAGGTTAGCCACCAACACACTGAATCCCAAAAATTATAAATATTTAAAATAGGCACTATCCTTATAAATAAACTGCATAGTAGCAACTACATTCTCACCTAAAAAGCCTCAAAAAGTGCATTATGTTGTCCAACAGCTGCAATATTTGTCAAACTGTACTGAGTCTATTGATCTGCTGTCACTCTATGTGGGCAGAGTAATACACAAGAGTGAAGAGGCTGTACGAGTGCTGATATTACTTTAATATCTCACAGCTATCAGCCAATCAGATTCGAGAACCAGACAGAACTGTTGTATAAATACATATATTGTAAAACTAAAAAGTCAATAACATTTTCATCATCAAAAATCGACAGAGCAGAGATCAACATCCCATAATGCAATACATAACCATAAATAAACAGACCTGTGAACCAGAAAATACAGAAACTGTTAACAGATTTTACAGTCTATCAAAGTTTAAAATTGAGGTTTTTAATTTTGGATGTGGAGTAAGAAGGTAGCTGGTTCGAGCCTCGGCTGGGTTGATTGGCATTTCTGTGTGGAGTTTGCATGTTCTTCCCATGTTCATGTTCCCCCACAGTCTAAAGACATGAGCTATAGGTGAATTGGCTAAGTTAAATTGTCTGTGTATGTGTGTGAATGAGGGAAGGACAATTGGCACAGTTGGCAGTTCATTCCGCTGTGGCGACCCTTGAGTAATAAAGAGACTAAGCTGAAAAGAAAATGAATGAATGAGTGAATTTGTTAAAAGTTATAGTGATTAAGGGCAAACATTCCTTCAAAATTCTGATATTATATATGCAGTTTTGAATGTAAAGCATTAATTTTTCTGAACTTGGATGACCACATCATATTCTTATCTAAACTTTTTTTTTTATTATAATTCATGATGCTTTTCAGTTACAGTATCTTCATCAGCTATCATCTGAGAACACTTTGGTGCCTAGCTGTCTTCTCATAACGAAAACACACGCACACAAACTCCGTCATAATGACGATAATGGTCAGAATTTAAGTCTGTCCTTCAGATGGAAAGGCTCTGATATGAGGACTAACAGTGTTTAGGAATTCCGGAGATATCACCTCCTCTCGTTCTCGAGCCTAAATACACTCCATCTTTCATATTTCTGCAAACTACAACCAGGGTCAAACTCAACAAAATGACATCAGCAGCAAACATGCTCGTCATATAGCTTTATAACCAAAATAAACAACAATTATGATTTTGTTAATTAGTCGATTTTTTTAAACTTCTATATTTTATTATGAAATCAGTACAAGACACTGAAATGACAAGAACATTTTCCTAAAGCATTAAAGATGTTACAAAATCACCCTAAATGTGATTGTTGATGCTTTTTATTTACATCAGAGCTATACATATACTGTATGTGGTGTTTTGCTAATGGGAGAATGAGCTTATGACAAAATTCAGACCGTTTCTTACATAAAGCACATTCAGATCATGCAACAAAACAAGTTGTAAGATTTCTTTTTCCTGTTTGGAACTTGAGCTGGTCTCAAAGTTTCATTACAATTTGTGTGTGTTTGTTTTGTGTGCTCTGGTGGAAAAATGACAGAATATATCTTTAAACTGTTTCGTTCGGTCTGTTTTACTGGTATTTTAAAATAACTTATATAACCACAAGCGATTCTTAAAATCTTTGTGTGCATTTTTTTCAGTTTGAGATATTTTATGGCCTTTCAAAGTGGCCATTTTATTAGGTTTTGGGTTTACATACTTTTCTGTGATCCTGAAGCATGCGTATGTCTTCATCTAGTGGTAAAGCTGTGTTATAGCTATGTGTGTTGTCTGAAACCTGGGTTGCTTTAGGACGTGAATCCTTATTGGTGTAGTCCAGAGATGCCCAAGTTGGCTCATGGTAAACTTTGATTTGGCCCGTCATCCCATTTGAGAAGAAAGGGAGAATGATGGGGATGGTTTAGATATTGTAATTTTAAATTTAATGTAACCTTTTATTTGTTTGTTTAATTGTTAAGCTACAAAACTGAACTTAAATGTTTGTTTAAGTGCTTTAATTTAGTTTAAAATGTACATACTGTCACCCAACGGATAAAGGACAATGCAGGTACTTTGATGCACTGTAAAAAAATCTGTAATTTTACGGTTTATTTCCAGCAGCTGGGGTGCCTGAAATAAACCGTAAAACAACGACCATTTAATTGCAGAAATTTACCAGAAATTTTAATTTAAGGAAATTTCTCTAATTTAATGTTTGTTATTTTACAGTAAATTTCTGTAATTTATCGGTCGTTATTTTACGGTTTATTTCCGGCACCCCAGCTGCCGGAAATAAACCGTAAAATTACGGATTTTTTTTTACAGTGTGAGGAAATCAAGGCAAAGGCAGATTCAGCTCAACATTTAGCATTGAACTTTATTGTTATATAAATGTGATTGTTTATGTGTTAATTGCAATACGTTGTCATTTAAAAGGTTATACTGCGTTAGTTAATATGATTAACTATGACCACAGATGTGGTTAGCATTGATAACATTAATACATTTGCATGGTAGTATTTTTAGCTGTTGCTAAAGTATGTTCTCCAAATAATGTGGCTAAAGAAACTAAATGTGCAGTGCACATTGCAGTTTGAGAATGCATGTAATATATTCATTAGTTTTTCTTCGGCTTAGTCCCTTATTTATCAGGGGTCACCACAGTGGAATGAACTGCCAACTATTCCAACATATGTTTTATGCAGTGAATGCTGTTCCAGCCGCGTCCCAGTACTGGGAAAGTAAATAGCGGCAAATAGTTTTTACAATCTAAAGCTGCGGTCATGCTGCACCTTTTCCCCCATAGACTTCCATTCATATACACGCAAATGCATCAGACCAGAAATGTAAGCTCATGCGACAAGTTTCGCAGTTCTCTGCATTGCAAAGCCTGGTGAACTCTGACCTGCAAAATCGCATCACTTGACTGCGTGAGACCAGTCGAGGATCAAAACATGACCTCTCTGTACAGATATTTTAAATGTAGACCAATCGCTCGCTTTTTAAAAATGTCTAATTATCTTGTTTAATTCCGCCCCTTTTCACAGCGCTGTACCACAGAATTTTGCATGCACAAACTCTAGTGTGACCGCAGTTTCATACTTTAATTTACGCTAAGATGAGGTAGAATGTGGGGTACACCCACCACTCTCTCATCTATTTATCATAATTCCATCTAAATATCAACATTTGCAAGATTTATTCAGCCTTTCAGGTTTATTTATATATAATTTTGTCTGTGTCTCTGGAAAATAGTACTGTTACACTGCATTATTCTAAATTTTTAGGCAGTGGCTTAGTGGTTAGCACTGTCGCCTCACAGCAAGAAGGCTGGGCCAGTAGGCATTTCTGTGTGGCATTTCTGTGATGTTTGTGTTGGCGTGGGTTTACTCCGCATGCTCAGGTTTCCCCCACAGTCCAAAGACGTGCTATAGGTGTATTGGATGAGCTAAATTGGCAGTGGTGTATGAGTGTGTGTGAATGTGAGAGTGTATGGATGTTTCCCAATAATGGGTTGCATAAAACATGTGCTGGAATAGCTGAAGGAAAATGAATGAATGAATGAATATTCTAACTTTTTCTTTCCAGTTTGTTAACATGGGATTTGTGTTTATAGTTTTTGGAGTAACAAAAAAAGCATCAAAGAAGGATAATAATGTTTCATCACTTTTTGAAACCTCTCTTTTAGGCTTTGATCCAAATTGTGCCATTTTGGTGACTATTGCTTTAATTTCAATTGTGATTGTGCTCTTTTTAAAAAAAAAAAAAAAAAAAAAAGGGCAGAGCTACAAAGACTTATGAGTCAGCATAGTGGCAGATTTTAACCAGGACTAACTTTGGGCCCTGTTATACACCCGGCGCAAGATATGTATGCAGCGATTTGTGGCTATTTTCAAATCAGCGCAACCATATTTTTTACGTTTTGCACCACATTGTTTAAATAGCAAATCCATTTGCGCCACTTTGTGGACTCATGGGTGTATCGGTCTATAAAGGAGGTGTGTTGAGGCTCATTGTTGGTGCGTTGCTATTTTGAAGAACTGAAATAGGCCGCACCATTAACCAGATAAAACCTGATAAGAGCGCGCTATGATGCACCTATGCAGGTCTAAAATGCTTACATATTGCTTAATACACACAGGATGTACAGCAATACACAAATATCTTTACATATGAAAAAATAAAGGATTAAAATGTTATAAAAAATTATTATTTTCTACATAAATATAAAAACCATTGCCTGCATGCCTTCATCTCAGGGGTCTTTTTCAGTTTATTCATGACAAATTGCAGTTTTATAATGTTGTTATTCTTAGCAGTATTCATTCATTCATTTTCAGCTTAGTCCCTTTATTAATCCGGGTCTCCACAGCAGAATATAGCGCTAACTTATCCAGCACGTTTTTGCGCAGCAGATGCCCTTCCAGCCTCAACCCATCTCTGGGAAATATTAGCAGTATTATTTATTATATACATATTTCTATTTGTTTTAATAAAAACAAGTTGAGATTTGTCCACCTGTTGGGTTTTAGAGACGTCTGCATCACCATATGGGGCATAAGAATAGGACGTGTGTTTAGACATAACTCAGTTTATTGACCACACATCGTTATAATTGTTTATTTATTAGTTTGCCGGAAATTAGAACTGAATTGGTAAAATGTTTTGAAACAAATGAAATTAAATATGCAGGCTAATGGATGTCTTTAGTGGAGCGAGTTTTCACCGTTTTTTTATCCATGAAAGTAAAGGAGTAAAGACTAAAAGTAAAGTAAAGAGAAAGTAAAGAGGCCAAATGGAGGAGGCTCATTCTTTATCCTCATGCTGCAGATGGTCTGTTTAACTGTTTTCTCGCTATGAAGCATTCAGTTTTTCAACTTACAAAGTCCACCATGTAAATAGCAAATGCACCATGGAGCGACGCAACTGACTCTTAAAGAGAATCAGAGATGAGACTCTAATTAGTTTAATGCACGTTATGCTCAAAACACACCCATAACTCATTAAGAGAATAAGCACAACCCTGTTAGACCATCCGCCAGGGGGCAGAGAATATTTTTTTATCCTTAAAATAGCAAAAGTGGATTCGGACACACTCTTATAGTGTATACTCTATATATCTCTGTGAAAAACTGAAAATGTCAAAAGAAGTGGCTCAGAAGAAGGTGGTCTATGGTGTTTATTTGTGCAACTTAAAACTTCACATTTATAATGCCTCTTAGTAGCTGACAGAAGGTGGTCTATGGTGTTTATTTGTGCAACTTAAAACTTCACATTTATAATGCCTCTTAGTAGCTGACAGTATCTTCAGCAGGTATGGTGTGAAAACTCAAATGATGGATGGCTGCTTCTCACTTAGGGCTGTTTTTGTTAAAGAGAGTGATATTGTCACTAATCGGCGAGGCTTTCTCCTTCTAATGACATCTACAAAGGGAGAATGTCAATCTAAGTGTTTCTGACTGTTTTTATCAAGTGTGATTATAAAAAAATAGAATTAATTTAGAGACCGTTGCCACAAAACTGTTTAAACCCCTTATAAAAGTGTTTTTTTCATAATAGGTCAACCCTAATAATTTCTTAGGTTAGGGTTAACTAGTACTAACAACTATAAAATCAGTGAAGGTAAAAAAATCACCAACCAAAAATTAAGCAATATGAAGACTTTAGTCATTAACCCTTTTAGTTTTCCCGCTCATGTTATAGTTACAGAAATCCAGGATGAAGCTAAAGGGTTACAAGAAGTGAAATCATAATAATTATAGCGAAGTGACTCATAGCTTGTTCACATAACAGCACTTTTAGGAAATTGCTCGTGATGTTTCCTGACTGTGCAAACATCTGGATCTCCGTCATGAGATCTACAATGTTGACCAATCCGCATCCACCACAGACTTGATTAAAAACGGCCCTGCATCTGAGCAACCTCTGCGGTGGTCAGAGTGCGCTTCATGTTTGTGTAAGTGTGCATGTGCTAACGTGAGCAATGTCTGCAAACAGAGAAGAAATCCACAACAATCTCATTGACGGACCCGATGATGACTACAGCGGGCCAGAGCTGCGATATTCAGGTAAGACAATCTGAGTAAACATGCATCTAACCGAATGTTTACTTTAAATATTGTATATGTCATTTTATTTACACCAATTGTAAACAAAGCACAAAAACGTTAAAATACATTATATAAATTGTATATATGTTTCTGATTTATTTTAAATATCTTAAAATGTTATATTAATGAAATCTGTTCAAGTAACTTGTACACTGTAAACAATTATATGATCAAGTCCCAACAGCATATGTTTTAGGTCATTGTAACTTATTAAACTAAGTTAATCATTTTCTAACTTAATTGTATAAGTTACTCAAGCTGTTTTAAGTAAGTATACCATAATATAATTTCAATGGACTCATAAGATTAATTTGATTCAACTTAAAAATTTAAGGCAACCAGGATTTTCTTTTTACAGTGTATGGCTTGCTTTATTCTGAGAAAAATAAAAAGATAAATGTTTTGTTTTTTTTTTGCAAAAATTTGCAATTGGTAAATAACAAAAAAGCTGTCTTTTTTCTATATATTTTTAGACAACACAAAACTTCACCAGAGTTAAGAAATCAATATTTCAAGTCAATATCAAATATCAAAACAGCCATAGACTGCAAAAGATATGGACGAAGTATACGTCACCTGTAGGTAGGCCCACACGGAATCTGCGCGCGCAGAATTCCTCAGATTTTCGTAGATTTTTAGCCTATCATTAATTCTGTTTATTTACTTGAGTAAATGTGTGTAAATCTAAATTTATTCAGTTTTTAAATTAATTTCAGTAATATCATTGACTAATATTAAACTATTTTATGTACAATGCAGTTTGTAAAGTAATGTTTTCTGTTTTAGTATATATATATGAGAGACTTGCTTTGTTTACCAAATAAAGTAAATCTAATTGTATTTGCATTTTAAACATTGAATTAAAGTTTCAAAGGTTTATTTTTTATTTTATATATTAAGGTTTTGGTTATAATACTCCCCAAATTATTCTGCAGAAATCCGCAGATTTTTACCAAAATTAGCAAAAAACGTCCGCAGATTCCGTCGGGCCCTACCTATAGGTTTCTGAGGAACGCAAAAGAAGCTACAAGTGGACCAGGGGGTGGCCAAGACGGAGCACTCACTTTGGTCCCCTGGGTTCTGCGATTGGTTGGGCAAATTTCAAATCAAACCAGAACAAACCATTACAATGATCTTAAATTAAACAAATACATTTATAGAGATGATATACGTATATAATTTTACTCACCTGGGAAATGGAGGTCACGTGAATGGTTTGTGAGCACAATTAAGTGCACACAGCCTGCCATATTATCTGATAATTGTAAGAAATAATTCCAAAAGGCAACTGACTGTGTAAAGCCACATAAAACAAACACAAAAATACGATATATACGCCGAGATCAGCGGCTAATCAGCCAGAATCAGCTGAGGTTAACTGATGCACTTAATTATGCAGACTTAATATAACGTAATATAAATGAAATGGTTGAGTTATAAAAAAAAATCCCCCCCTTACAGTTGTCATGAAGGGTAATAATAGCTATATGAACCAAAATTGTTCTTTGTACCAGGCTGTAATCACCTTTTTTTCTGCTGTAAAGTTGGCCATTTTAACAGTGGGCTCAATAGAAATTTGCTTTATTACAGAGCCAGGACTAGTTGAATTTTGATGAATTGCAGTTTCAGTTACTCACGAGGGAGTGTGGGAGGTTGCCACTTGGTCACAACAAATAAAAACAATTGTTATTTCAACCAGTCTTCTGCAAAATAAAAAATGCTCTAAATGACAGTATAATTATTTAAAATTACAAATTTGATATATTTACTGAATATATTAAAACCTTTAGAGAATAAAACAAATATTAACAATGTACTTAAACCCATAACTAGTAAAAAAAAATCCAGAGAAGCTGAGAATTTTCAAAAATGTGAACATTCGTTACATTTTTGGACAGTTTTTATATCTCTCAGATGCTCAATAAATGTCCAGTTGGTCACATTTTTGTAGAGATTTGAGCCTTGAAAGTACAGCTTTTCAGCCATTCAGCATAACTGGATAAAGCACAGATCAATACTCTCAGGGTTTGAGTTATCCTGACCAAACACTGTCAATGATTCACTCATCAAAGCTGTTTAAAAAGTTTTGATTCTATGTCAAAGAAATGTTATGCAATATTTCTGCGATTGTTATGTGAAGTGCTCAGCATGTATAAGCTCACTCCTCACAAATCTCTTTTAAAATCATATTTTAAATAGGAAGCTTTAAAATATTATATTTGTGCATATACATTAGATAAGTCAGTACTGAAGCCAATTCTGGAGCTTTTTTCTGGAACTTACGATAACGGTTCAAAAACTAGTACAGGCAAATTTATATGTTAGAGAAAAATATTAAATACAAAATAAATCAAGAGAAGCAAAAAATAAAATTAGTTGAAATTTTGTAGGTTGTAATTTATTTTTGCAATATTTTGCTTGAATTTAATTGTATTATCTTTCAATTTGTAAATATGTTTGGTGATTAAAATATAGTTTTAATAAATGTATCTGTTTAATAAATCTGTTTTGTTAAATGCACCAAAATACATTGCCTATATTCACTGAGAAATGGATCAAAACATTCATTTTCAAAATGGGCTGTACTCAATTATGCTGAGCAATGTATATAGAGTTGAAGTCAGAATTATTAGCCTCCCTGTATATTTATTTTGCCACTTTCTGTTTAACGGAAAGAAGATTTTTTCAACACATTTCTAAACATTATAGTTTAAATAACTAATTTCTAATAACTGAATTGTTTTATCTTTGCCATGATGACAGCACATAATATTTTACTAGATATTCTTCAAGATACTAGCATTCAGCTTGAAGTGACATTTAAAGGCTTATTTAAATAAATATTGCTTAACGGGGTTAATAATATTGACCTTAAAATTGTTTTTTAAAAATTAAAAAAAAAAATTAATTCTTGCAGAAATAAAACAAATAAGACTTTCTCCAGAAGAAAAAACATTATAGGAAATACTGTGAAAAATTCCTTGCTTTGTTAGACATGATTTGGGAAATATTTGAATAATAATACAACTATGTTTTATTGTTTCTTCAGTGTTTCAGAATCCAGGAAAACATAGAAAGCGCTTTTGCCAAGAACCCTTCAAGATGGCAACAGCGTGTCTGACTGCTTTCTGCCTGATTTTGCTCTTGGTCCTGGTGGTCACTGGTCTTCACGCTGGTACTTCTGCATTTTGACTTTTAAAACTTCTGTAATTTAGATTGTGAAAGATTGTGGTCATCAACAATTAGTATGTAATGACACTAAATTGCAGATTTGATTAGATTTTGATTCACAAAGCTGTCGATTTGATCTAATTTTGATTTAACAATTAAATTTAATAACAAGGCGGCATGGTGGCTCAGTGCTTAGCACTGTTGCCTCACAGCAAGAAGGTCACTGGTTCGAGTCCCGGCTGGGCTAGTTGGCATTTCTGTGTGGAGTTTGCATGTTCTCCCCTTTTTGGCATGGGTTTCCTCCGGGTGCTCCGGTTTTCCCCACAGTTCAAACACATGTGCTATAAGTGAATTAGATTAACTAAATTGGCCGTAGTTTATGAGTGTGTTTGTGGCTGTGTTGGTGGTTCATTCCGCTGTGGCGAGCCCTGATAATAAAGGGACTAAGCTGAAAAAAAATGATTGAATGAATTTAATAACATTTTATTGTGTTGGATTTTTTTTTATTTTCTAAATTACATTTCATACATTCGATTAGTGAAACACTTGATGTCGCCTGCCCTCCAGAAATGACGTTTGCTGTCTGTTCAAACTACTTATTTAAAATGAGCTGAAACAACACAATTCTTGAGGTTTTTTTGGAACATCTTAATTGTTTCAATCCAATAAAATTTGTAAAAACTAATGAGCTAACTTAATTCCTTCATGTTGTCCTAACACAAATTGATTGAGTAGAACTCAACATTTTTTTTACAATATAGAATGTCCCTGTTGATATTTTGATCGAAAATGTATATTATGTGATATGAGAAATACCAGACAAGCAACAACTGCAATATCACAATTTCCATATCTGCCGTCATATACTGACTTCATTCATTTTCCTTTGGCTAAGTCCCTTATTTATCAGGGGTCGCCACAGCGGAATGAATCGTCAACTATTCCAGCATATGTTTTACACAGCCGATGCCCTTCCAGCGGCAACCCAGTACTGGGAAACACCCAAACAATCATACACTATGACCAATTCATTCCTTTTATTTTTGGCTTAGTCCCTTAATTAATCAAGGATCACCACAGTGGAATGAACCGCCAACCTATCCAGAATATGTTCTATGCAGCTGATGCCCTTCCAGCCACAACCCAACCCAACACATTACATTACACACATACGCTACGGCCAATTTAGTTTATTCCAACCTATAGCGCATGTCTTTAAACTTTGGGGGAAACCGGAGTACCCGGAGCAAACCCACACCAACACGGGGAGAACATGCAAACTCCACACAGAAACGCCAACTGGCTCAGCCAGGGCTCAAACCAGCGACCTTGCTGTGAGGCGACAGTGCTAACCATTGAGCCACCGTGCCGCCTTGACTTCATGTCAAATCAAAATCGGATAATTTTTTTTTTCTACAGAACGTAAACATTTTTTCATGTTGGCAGCTCTACTGTTTTGGTTGGCATTCATTTTCGTTAAATGCAGAAAAAGTGAATTTTATGTTCCAAGTTTTTTGCATGATCATTTTTCATGTTGAATTTACAATATGTAATATTTTAAGATTTAACATTTTAAGTTTTCTTTCAAATTTTATGTGCAGTTGAATTGCAACTAATTAGAACAATTCATTAGAACAGATTAGAACTAATCAAAATGTGAGGTTAGCACTGTCGCCTCACAGCGAGAAGGTCGCTAGGTCGAGTCCAGGCTGGGTCAGTTGGTGTTTCTGTGTGAAGTTTGCATGTTCTCCTCGTGTTGGCGTGGGTTTCCTCTGGGTGCTCCAGTTTCCCCCCCCAGTCCAAAGACATAGATCAATAAGCGCTATAGGTCAATTGAATAAACTAAAATGGCTGTAGTGTATGAGTGTGTGTGTGTGTGTGTGTGTGTGAATAAGAGTGTATGGGTGTTTCCCAGTACTAGACTGCGACTGGAAGGACATCCGCTGCGTAAAAACATATGCTGGAATAGTTGGCGGTTCATTCCGCTGTGGCGACCCCTGATAAATAAAGGACTAAGTAGAAGGAAATAATTAAAATGTAATAATTATTATCTAATTAATTAGATTTTAAAAAATCATAACACTTTGGCAGCTGTGCTACATTTTTATTGTGTATAATGATTATATGTTTACTTTAACCATGTACCTAATAAAGTGGACATTCCCATTCCTCTCATCAGTCTTTTGTTGCAAATTATGACTATTTTATCATTTTATTATGCAGTAAGTTGGTGTTTATCCTCTGGACAAAATCAACACAACCAAATTATACAGTTAAAGTCAGAATTATAGCCCACTGTATATATTATATTATATAGCCCACTGTATATTTTACCCCAATTTCTGTTTAACGGAGAGATTTTCTAAACATAATAGTTTTAATAGCTCATTTCTAATAACTGATTTGTTTTATCATTGCCATGATGACAGTAAATAATATTTGACTAAATATTTTTATCTAAAGTGACATTTAAAGACTTTCTAAACAAGATAGTTTGTAATAACTCATCTCTAATAACTGATTTCCTTTATCTTTGCCGTGATGACAGCACATAATATTTTACTAGATATTCTTCAGGATACTAGTATTCAGCTTAAAGTGACATTTAAAGGCTTAACTAGGTTAATTATGTAAGTTAGGATAATTAGGTAAGTCATTGTACAATGATGGTTTGTTCTGTAGACAATCAAAAACAATATTGCTTAAGGGGGCTAATAATTTTTTTAATAATATTTAATAATTATTTTTTTTATTAAAAACTGCTTTTATTCTAGCTGAAAAAATAATAATTCACAGGAGGCTAAAAAGTTTGACTTCCTTTCTTGTGAAAGCCAATTGCAACAATATGATTGCAATTGCAAACTCGTGATCTTCCTGTACTTACTTCTTGATATCCCTCACATGTCTGTTTATGCACATCTGCTTTATACTTCCTCTTCTGTTATAGGCAAGACCAGTTCATCAGGTCAGGATTCCTCCGCGAGCGCCGCTGCAGCACACCAGCAGACAGGCTCCGTTAATGTAACAGTTCTGACCACTGAACTGCAGACGGCCAAGAAAGAGAAGAGTGAACTGGAGAAAAAGAAGAGTGAGTTGGAGAAAAAGAAGAGTGAACTGGAGAAAGAGAAGAGTAATCTGGAGAAACAGAAGAGTGAATTGGAGAAAGAGAAGAGTGAACTGGAGAAAGAGAAGAGTAATCTGGAGAAACAGAAGAGTGAACTGGAGAAAGAGAAGAGTGAACTACAGAAAGAGCTGTTGCAGCTGAAGGATAAAATCAATAAGCTTGGTTAGTGAAGTGCAAGCACATGCGTTTGTGTTAGCAACAAACAATGGCTGTATCTTAAAGGGTCATGAAACCCCTCTTTTTCAGTTCAAGTCTACCTTTTTACATTTTTTTACTATAAATACTTCATGATCTCCAGCCTCTAAAAGTTGATTTTGCATGATAGGTGCCTTTTAAATATTAAAATAAACCTTTCGAAATCAACATCTTTTTTTCATTACGAATAGACAGCTCGCTAAGGGTTCTTCTGACCAAGAGGTTGTGAATCTAATACATCTGAGGGATTATTAAACCTGCAAACCACAAACAAACTGCATCCTTTCCAGTGCATTCAGTGCTTGAATTCTGATTCTAATGCAGGGGATGGTGAAAGAGGGTATAGGGTTGATTTTTGGATACAGACAATATCTGTTGCTGTTTATAACATGAACGTGTTTGGGTCTTTTAAGAGCCGACACCTGCATCACGAATCACTCCAGCGCCGACCACAAGACTTTGTCCTGACAACTGGAAGCATTTTAACGGCAGCTGCTACTTCATCTCGGTGACCACCAGGAGCTGGACAGACAGTCAGACGTACTGCAAGAGATACGGAGGACACCTGGCCATCATCCTCACAGCTGAGGAACAAGTGAGGGCTTGATCAATTTTAAATGCCATTGAGCAATTTTTGTTGTTTTTTTACCAATAAATCTGAGTAATATTTGGCTTCAGTACTGACTAATCTAATGTATATGCACAAATATAATGTTGTAAATCTTCCTATCGAAAATATACATTTAAATGACATTTGTGAGGCATGTACTTAAATATGTTGAGCACTGTGTGTGTGTGTGTGTGTGTGTGTGTGTGTGTGTGTGTGTGTGTGTGTGTGTGTGTGTGTGTGTGTGTGTGTGTGTGTGTGTGTGTGTGTTTGTGTGTGTATATTTATTTATTTATACAACAGTTCTGTCTGGTTCTTGAATCTGATTGGCTGATAGCTGTGCAATATTCTGCAATAACAGCTTTAAGACACTTCATCTTTGTGTATTACTCCGCCTGCATACAGCAACAAGCAGAGGACACTCTACAGTTTGACAAATATTCCTGCTGTTGGGCAACATAATGTACTTTCAAGGCTTTTTAGTTGAGAATGTAGTTGTTTAGCTTGCAACTATGCAGTTTATTTATAAGGATAGTGCCTATTTTAAATATTTATAATTTCTGAGAGACAGCAAGTCGGCTGCCATTAGCCTACCATACTGAGCTGACCAAAGACGGTTGACGTTGTCTTTACACAAGATGGCAACAGGACCGCATAATAAGCCCTTAGAAAATTAAAACAGTCTAATTTCTAACTACAGCTGATCAAATCATTATTAAACTGGTAAGCATACCTGCCAACACACAGTTTTTTCAGGGAGTTTCCCGTATTTCAGATCAATCTCCCGCAACCCTCCTGATTTTTCCCAGAAAACACCCGTAATTGCAACAGAGAAATGCTGTAGACTGTAACACTGTGAGAAGATATCTCTGTAGACGGATGGCATTTCAACATTATAAATAGTTTGAACATTAACACTGTACTGTGCTTATATGTAAAAAAATTAAATAAAAATAAAAAGATAAAAACGTCAACATTTAAATTAAAATGTGCTTTTAAAAGTTAAAAATGGTAGGTTACTGTTCTTAAAAAGTAAAAAAAACTCCTGGATTTAAATGTTAAATATCAACATATATTAGCCTATTTATCAACACCTGGAAATATTGCCTGGACCTCATAAATATAGGCTATATGTTATCATATATTTATATATAAACCATTTTTGATAAATTTTTAAATATATGTAGCATGTGCATATGACATATTTAATTCCTCCATGTACTACTAGAAGGAATTCCACAAACCACATTTTGAGAACCACTACGCTAGAGAATCATTCAAACTCTAGCTCTAAAGTGAAGTGGGTGGATTAGTAACAGCTTCTGTTGTTCTGACGAAAGCTGCAGATGTGAATGAATGGCGGAAGAAAGTAGTTCCTTATACAAAAGGGTTTTTAGACTGTGTTTGAATTTTTTTTTTATATATACATGATTATGCTGTTGAACTGTTGTATAAACACAATATCACATGAGTAGCAGTGTGATATGGCTGTATATCAGCACTGGTGGGATGCTAAAACACTCGGCCTGCGGCCTCGTGCCAACGCACGCCTCCCACCAGTACTGATATACAGCCATATCACACTGCTACTTGTGTGAAATTGCTTTTATTTTACATATATATATATATATATATACATATATATTTATAACACTGACTTTCTATGTGTGTTTTTAAGAACATAACATTATGTGCAGCAATATTCAATAGAGGAAGTTTTCTTAGTTGAAATATTTTACCTTTTCTGACCCTGATAAAGACATTCATATGGGACCTGCTGCCCCGCGGATACTGGAACGCTTACTGGTTTGGCATTAGTGATGAAAAAATAGAAGATGACTGGCACTGGGTGGACGGAAGCAAACTGGTGGGAGGGTAAGAATAACAACTCCTGCTCTTAGATCACTACCAATCCTCCATGATGAATCTCACATGAGCAAGACCAGTTAAAACTGCTGAGTCTTATTTTTCAACTTCTCATTTTGATCCAATTGTCTTGTGGTTATGCACTGAATCATCTGTTCCACTGCCCACTTCATTTGAAAAATATAATTTTGCTTACAAAATTTTTATTAATATCTTCTTGATGCTTTTTAATGAGGATTTTTATTAACGTTAGTGAGTGCTTAGAAATCAGAATTTAATAGTTTACCCCATGAATATGTCATTATAAAAGGGGGAATATTACAGAAAATGTTTTCATGTTTTTATTTTGTGCTAATTTTATGCATCCAGATAAGTTTTATCGCATTCATTCATTCATTTTCTTTTCAGCTTAGTCACTTTATTAATCAGGTGTCCACCAACTTATCCAGCATATGTTTTACACAGCAGATGTCCTTCCAGCAGCAAACCCAACACTGGCAAACATCCATACACACTCTTTTACACACATACACTACGGCCAGTTTACTTTATTCAATTCACCTATAGTGCATGTCTTTGGACTGTGGGGGAAACCGGAGCACCTAAAGGAAACCCATGCCAGCACTGTGAGGCGATTGTGCTACCCACTGCGCCACCGTGATGCCCTGTTTTATCACAGTCTGATTAATTATAATTTAAATGTAAATTATTACTGGTATCACTTTACAATAAGGTTGTATCAGTTAATGTTAGTTAATGCATTCACTAACATAAACAAACAATGAACAATACATTTATTGCTGTATTTGTTCGTTCGTTATTGAATATACAGTGGTTCAATGTTAGCTCATGTTAACAGGCATGAATTTGGATGAGCCGTATCATCCATTAGTGTTGAATTATGATTTATAAATGCTGTACAAGTATTGTTCATAATTAATTATTGTTAGTAAATACATTATGAAATGAAACCTTATTGTAAAGTATGACTGAATCATTTATAATAAACATCTATTTTGTGTGCAAAAAAAAATAATAAAAAAAATGAGAGGCATATTTAGAACATAGAGGCTTTTAGGAATATATATATATATATATATATGCTTTAAAGCCAAAACATAAAACTAGTCTGACTGAGTAATTACAGTAAAAGTCTGTAAGCAAAACAATTCAAAATATGCAAATGAAAAATATATTTTAATGAATGTACTGTACCTAGTAAGACCCTCTTTTTGATCCATAGTTTCTGGGAAGTCGGCGAGCCCAATAACCATATTGATGAAGACTGTGGCTACATGATAAAGACTGATGTTTTGACCCGTGTGGCTATAAGGAGCTGGTATGATGCACCCTGCCACATGTCTTTGCCCTGGATCTGTGAGAAACCGGCTTCATCTGGATCCTAATCTTCATCATTATCATCATCATCATAACCTTCACTGATCATTAATACACGTACAGTTACCATTTTGTTTAGCTTGTCTCAGGGTTTAAAATGTCTAACTGACCAAAATGCATTTAACTATGTATTTTATAAATCTAACAGGGTATATTTGGTCCTTACATTTAGTTATATATTTTACATTAGGATGAGTGAGTTATTTCATTAACTGCTTAAATATTATAGAAAATCATAGTTTGAGTCTGCTTTGTCACAACCGGTAGGCTATGTTTTTAGCATTTTAGCTCAACGTTCGTTAGGCTGTGTTTATCACATGTGCTAAACTACTTGTGTGGTGTTTTGTCTTTGAAAACTTTACATGTTGTCGTCGTAGTTTAAAGGGTAGCAATTTTAAAACAATAAGCCTTATTTTTTTCTGAAAGTTATAAGTATCTAGCAAAAGTTTAAGATGCAAAGAAACATTTGCATAGGATAATGTTTATGGAGTAAACAATGTCAAAGCTATGTCATTTAAAAAATAAATGAATCTAATATAAAAAATAAAATAGGAAATAATTTTTAGCGGAAACATTGCTATCTAACTAATATTTAAATATATTGACGAATACCGTTTTTTGTAGTTATAACAATGGATGTATTTGCTAGTACCACGTACACCCAGTAGAGGGCAGCAGACAGCAGCGAATCAGTTTTTCATACTGTAATGCAGTCCAGTCTTTATGAATTAATCGTTTTTCACAGCACTTCAGTGTTCATGGACTGATCGTGCTGATGTTATGTTAATACCATGTTTTATTGATGTTTTAACTAATCATCACTGTATTGTATTAGAAATAGAAAGTATTAGAAATCCAGTTGCCACTTAAGTCAGAATAAAATATGACCAACCAATCCAAACGCAAGCCAACGTCTCTAGAAAGCAACACGAATACCCCTGTTTTTTATCTGATTTGCTCTCCTTGGCATACAAAACAAGGTCTCAGAGACTTTGCCCTGTAGTTCCGCTTGCTAGATTTGAGCGTTTCGTAATTCGCACGCATGGATGAGTTCAGGTCGTGTCCTCTGACGTCCCGTCCAGATTTAATGATTAAGGAAGAACGTACTTGAATGAGGACACCGTTTTACTGTATCAGCTTAATTATAGTTCATAAACAACTCAGGACAGACTAAAAGCACGTAGGCTGCATTCGTGTAGCTCAATATGTAAGCTTTCCCCATTAAGAATTACAACAGAACCATAGAGGTTGTAATGAAGATGCGAATTACAAGGGGGACAGACCCCCCTAATTAACGCTTGATCCTTCTCTGAAAGACATCAAAACAAGATGTATGGGGGATGGGGGTTATACATTATAACTTAAATATATATAAATGTATATTTAAGTTACCTATTAATTTAATTATATTAATAATACAATTAATAGGTAACTTAAATACACATTTGACCACCCCTGCAATGGCTCATACCATTGTGAGTGCATGTTTGCGCCACAAATATTAACTTAGCATTTTGAAACCAGTAAACCCAGAGCACCAGCAGACAGCGTAAGTGTACACAACAAAATTTTCTTGTAAAATAGGCATTTGTACTGTATGTGTTCTTAAAACTAGATGCATAGTTTGTATTTTATTATACACTTGCTTGCACATGGAAGTTAAACAGTAAAACAAAACATACGTGCAGTTCATGGTCATCCCCTAATAGGATTATTTAATTTCACAAATGTCACAGAAAACCACTCAATATCCCTCAAAACACTGGAAACATAGTAACAGGTATGATTAATAAATTGTATGTAATTGAATTAAACATATACATTTGATTCACTGAGGCATATTGTCAACGAATAATTTGCACCCTGGTTGTAATGTTATGATGGGAATTATTTTGGTTTTAACAGAAACTGTATTGGGTAATTTTGACTTCTGTTGGTGGCATGTTATAACCAATAAATCCTTAATGGTCCCATTAATATGTAGCCTAGTTTTTGATGGCTAAAGCCGGATGGGTTTACCGGTATTTGTTGAGGAAACCATTAGAATCTTATGTGATGTTTTTTTCTATTGTTATTTCATTAAGGTGAACATGCTTATGGGGTAAAAATGTAGCAGACTCACTGTAATGCCATATCATTAGTGTAAATTCTTATTTTCCAGGGTATCAGCCGGGTCTTAAAAAGTTTAAAAATGATTTTAATTTCAAAAACTAAATTTTCGACTTTATAAAGTCTTAAATTCACTGAAATTTTGTCTTGTAGGTCTTAAATAATTGTAAATGTGTTTTAATTTCCCAATGTTCATTTAAAACTACCCAATTAGATCAACATGCAACCAATATTATTTGTTTTATTATTTGTGTATTTATAATCCATATATGGTGAGGATACTGACCTGGACAGACTGTTGTGCATACATTTAGTTTATTATAGCTTTTTAAAGATAGTTTACAGTATGTTGAAAATGTGCATTGGTTTGTTTATTTTGACAATGTCTTTAAATTTGTGGCAAAAAATATATGTATATATATATATATATATATATATATATATATATATATATATATATCCTCTATAAGTCTGAAATTTCATTCATAATAGTCTTAAAAAGTCTTAAATTTGACTTTGTGAAACTTGCAGAAAGCCTGTATTCCTTCAGATTTCTTTCTACTTTTCTACGGATGTGGATATATTAAAAGTATATCATGTCGATTGTGGTGTTAAACTACTGTAGTTTAAACATGGTATTTGCAGTAAACCATGCATTGATTATACAAAAGGAAAAGAAAATGCTCTAATACATAATTTTTCACCAGCAATATATAAAGTGTGTGGATAAAAGAACTAAATATATAACAAAAGATTGCACTACATGGAAATTAACTATATATACATATATATAT
>CAIGQZ010000253.1:5861363-5882491 GCA_903798205.1 Danio tinwini
GTGTGTGTGTGTGTGTGTGTGTGTGTGTGTGTGTGTATATTTATAGATAGATAGATAGATAGATAGATAGATAGATAGATAGATAGATAGATAGATAGATAATAGTAAAACCATGTGTACAAAGTATGGTTTGTTGAAATAATATGACAATGAATACCATTTTACGTCACTGTAATGCAGTGTTTCCCAACCCTGTTCCTGAAGGCACACCAGCAGTACACATTTTCAACTTCTTCCTTTTTTAACACACCTGAATCAATTCATCAGAACATTAGAAGAGACTCCAAAACCTAAAGTGAATGGTTAATATAAGGGAGACATCTAAAATATGTACTGTTGCTGTGCCTCCACGAACAGTGTTGGGGATTACTGCTATAATGGACTACAGCTAAAATAAATAGCCTTGCACATTCAAGCTTTACATTAAAATGAAGAGAATACAGCCTGGATATATTACACACTTTTTTCCTGGAGCCTGTACCATGTAGCAGGCTAGACATTTGTAACGTTTCAGTTTGCACCAATTTAGGTTTTACGTAATATGAAGGCAGCTTGACTTCAAGCACTCTTTGTTGCCATGGTATTATGGAGGAACTTTAGCTACCTTCATGGTACCTAAAACCCAGAATTGGTGCAAGCTGAAATGATACAACTGGCTAGCCAGCTAATCCAGCTTCATGGTACAGGCCCCCAGGAAAAAAAAAGCTAAAACTTTAATGGCTAATCTGCTAATCTGTCTTCAGACACAAGTGGACAAACAATCCATGTTTTCAATGTCTCCTTTTTCATTTCTGGTCTTGTATTAACATGCTGAATCAGATGTGCTAGGAACAAAATTGGGAAACTGATGTATGGGAGCATCTTGTATTCATTACGTGTGCGCATCATGTTCTTGGTTATATAATGGCATGTGATTACGTCTTTCTCTGAAATACTTCCTCAAATTGTTGCAATAACAAGCGCTTATTCATCTTGGTGAGAAATATGTTTAATTTTATTTGCATAAGAAACAACATGGGTCCTTTAAAACAAAGATACACATTGTGAACAGACATTAGAATACACTGGTCATTCATAATGCGAATAAAACACAACAGCACAATGTTATAATAAATACATACATATGTGCATACCTAGGCTGCCAAAATACATCCAAATTTCCCTGCTATATAGTATGTAAAAAAACAATCTGTGAGCCCAGTAGAACATAGGCAAGATGTACCCAGAAGACCTACGACTTCCTATGAGAGTCTGTAGTACGCTATCCCAAGACCCCAAATATTATATAGATTGAAATTAAAATCGTAGTTTTGTCAGAGCCAGCAGCCTAGTGGTCAGTACGCCAACATGTGCATATATTTATATGATATTCTTAAATATTAAGTATAAATCGCACGTCAAGTTTGATTTAAAAAACATCCAGCCTCTTTAAAGAGGAAAAAAAAAAAACATCTTTGGCCTCCCTTTTTTTTATTTGAGTTGGCACAATAAATTGTCTGTTTTTTTTCCTAACTCCACTTGCTTTTCCAGACTGATGTCACAGGGAAACATAACTATTTTTGTGGCTAATTCGTACAAATTTAAAAATGTACGATTTTTGAAAGGAGGCGTGGCACCAAACTCCACCACTAAACCTAACCGTTATTGGGTGATGAGCAAATTGTACTAAAATTTTACGAATGAGATTGTACGAATTCATACGAATTAGCCACTGAGTCAAAAATGTTACGAATTGCAGTGAGATAGCATTTCTTCTGCCTTTGGCATTTTACTCGCTTCCAGCTCATGCCATTCTATCCACCTGCCTTCTGTGACTTAACTCTGCTTCCATTAGTTTCACATCTCTCATCCCTTCAGGTCTAAACATGCGCCTGAGCTTTTGCTGAAAAACATCCACTTCAGCAGCACCACAGTGTGAGTAGTTTACACTAAGGAATCTACTGTTTTGCATCCTTAATACTGGCCTCATGCATTTTGAGTGCTCCCGGACAACAGTACTCAAAGAATATTGGGAAATCCCATCACTGATCCCAAAGTTCAATAAGGAATGGTAGACGATCTCTTGAAGGCCTTTTGTTAAAGGCAAGCGACTCTGGTGGTTCACTTTGCAGACTTGTATGCAGCTACATTCAGCGGCTCTTTGCTTGGGACGCACCAGTCATCGGCTTCCTGGTTGACTTTGTAATTTCGCAAGGCGGTCTTATTAAACACCGGAAGCTTCTCCACTGAGTCTGTGGACAAAGCCTGCGGACAGAAGAATGAGGATTAACGATTTGAAGGCTGTACAGAGATTAACAGGATGTGACAACAGTTTGTTGCTCAGCGATTAAGATAAGTGTAAACCAGACACTCATTATGATTTGTCATCTTGCTGTCTGTTTAAAATGTACCTAAAAATGCTAATGTTCTCATTAGCTGGGTTTCTGTCATTCTGTATTAATTCACATTTTGAGTGAGAAAATATGTTTGCTTAAGGTGGCTTTGGACATGTCCAAAAATGGGTTAATGGAAAGAATGGTTGTCAGAATGTTTCTGACAAAACAAACATTACACCCATATAACTCCATTAAGCCTGGTTTACTATTGGTTGCTAGGTTACCAATACTACAGTGAGCCTCTCTAACAACTTGATAGAAACAAAATAATTGCATTTGGGATTTAGTTTTTTTTGCAAACTTTGAAAAGATTCATCAAAAATCAGTCCAAGGCACTCAAAAAATGTGGAAAAAGTATTAAAAAGCCTTTATTGACATGGCTATTCCTTAAAACTTTTGCCAAACAACTGCCTTCATCAGGGTAACAGTGATCAGGTATGTCTGGAGTTTTTTTTATGCTACGGTCTCATGACTCTAAACAATAATATCTAATACAACAATAATATCTAAACAATACTAATATAATATATTGAACACAAGGTCAACTCAACGATAATTCATTTGAAACAATTCACTTTTGTTAGGATGGAAACCCAGCTATTGTATACTCATTATGCCAAACCAATATGACTTTACTGGAGCATAAGGGTAAGGTCCAGTTCCCACATAGTATTAAGATACATTTTCATTGTTTTAATTAGAAGTGGACAACACTAACCACAGGGTTAAATCAGGGTTAAATGGGGTCTTATGATGCTTTGAGCTTCTTCACTCTGGACTACTTCCAGAGATATTCGAAAATGGATTAGTGGAGCCAAATAATTGTAAATTCTCACTTGCTCAAAACAATAAAATAAAACACCTAGGCTGCGTCCAAAATATGTCCAAATTTCCCTAGTACATAATATGTGAACAACCCAGTATGTCCGAATTCACAGTATTCGAAAAAACTAAAATAGGCAAGATGTATTCAAAGACCTACTACTTCTGGTGAGATTCTGTATATGCTATCCTGTAGTGGTGTAACGGATCACAAATCTGCAGTTCGGATCACACTACGGTTTTTTAGTCACAGATCGAACCATTTTTTGGATTAGCAAAAAAGTAAGACAAATGTCATTTGCTTTCCATTTATATAAAAATATTACTGCAAAAAACATTGCTTTAACAAACAGAACCTGTAATGTTAATAAAAATAAAAATCAAGAAAGAACCAGCTGAAAAAAGAAAAGTATTCAATATGAAATATGATCTTTGCTACTGTTGCTGATAATGCTAAATATAGAATCTAACATCTTGTACAACAGATCATATTAATCTTTAATAATGATTCAACAATTCACACATAAAACTTCATGTTTTATTATTCTGTAGGTGTATTATTTTTGAAAACCTATTCAGTGACATAATTTTGATGGTTGTTTGTCGCCATCTGTTGGTTACACAATGTAATTGCTTTTACCAGCGTCAAAAAATCACCAGCGTCATGTTTCAGTAAACTGGGATTTTGGGGGGTTGTTGGGGCGGTGGATGGCGGAGGACTGTCGCAGATGAAAGTGAGCGGGGCGGAGGTGTCACGGACAAAAGTAAAAGTAAACAGCCGACGGGTAGGACAGCAGTTTGAATGACGCGGGAGGCAATCTCTCTGCAATGGTTATAATTGTTGGATTAACCGACAAGTAAAAAAAAATTATTAATACGCGGGTCCCGAACTGTGAGTTGTGATCCGTACGGATCAACAGTGATCCGTTTCACCCCTACTATCCTGTGATCCCAAAAAATGACATTGATTAAAATTTAAATTGTAGCCTCATTAGAGCCAACAGCCTAGTGGTTAGTACGCCAAAATGCTGTAGGCATCCCGAGTTCAAGTCCCAACTCGTTGACTTTTCCTGATCCCTGTCCTATCATAATAAAGGCGAAAAATGGCCAAAATAAATGTATATTTCTTAAAGTAGTTTCCATTCTCATCATTTTCATTTGCTTGCTATCCTTTTTGCTCATAAACCACATAGCTAGGACTTGGCCATTCAGTAGTGCTTGTTTGTCTTCTGAACGCTCCTGCTGCTTACAGGATCTTGATGAAATCCCAACACAAGTGGTCGCAAGAGATTTGAATCTGAATGCATGTTAATACCAGGTGGAAATGGTTATATATGTATTTATAATGTTATATAGGTGGAAACAGCTGAAGTTTAGCATAATGTTGACATAGCTCATTTCTGTTGTAAATTAAATATTTAGTGACTATTCATCAAAAATCTGTGCCTTTTGTGTTTCTCCACAAGACTACATAAGTCATTTGGGTTTGGTCTGATATAAGTATGATTAAATGATTGATTTCTCAGATCTTCTTACCTTCAGCTGAATCACAGCATCCGTGCCATAACCCTCCATTGGATAAAGCTGGAGATCACCTTGAAAGTAGCGCGCGTACAGACGGGAGATGGGAAGGCCATAACCAAAGCCAGCCTGAGGGAACAACAGACTTTCAGTTTTAAATGAGAAAACCTACATGCTGTTATTGTCATGTTAAAAAGTGTCTCGTACCATTGGGGTCCGTTGATGGTCACCAATAGTAGGTCTGGGTGCTGTTGAGTACATGTAGCTAAAAAGTCTCTCAATCTTCCTGAAGGGAACGCCGCCGCCTCTATCACTGATCTGGAGCGAGAACAAGTCGATGTTTAGTGTATTTTGTAGGCCGTAATACATAAACTGAGAAATATGTGTGGGTTGTGTTTTAAAGACTGTGACTAAGGCATGGATTGTTGTGTTGGAGTATGTGTAAGAAGATAAATATAATCTTATGATCACAGCTCTATTTACTATTAAGCAGCATAAATATAGCATTTCAGACTGCTTTATTGCGCTGTTTATCCACCAGCAGGGCAAAGGTCGGCAGTATCATTAATACCAGTCAAAGCTAAAAGATCCGGTTCAGATAAAGTGTGATCAAGGGTGGATCATTAGGACAATTTATATAACGTTATCAACAGATTTAGGCCAATGTATTGGAGTTACGAGTGGTTAAAAATTACAGTGTGACCTCATACGGTAGTTCGCGTTTTGTAGGTTAAAGATTGAGATAAAAATATCCTTATATGCAGATTTAAGCAGCCTAGTGGCTCAGGGGTTAGCACTGTAACCTCACAGCAAGAAGGTTGCTGGTTCGGGTCCCGGCTTAGCCAGTTGGCATACAGTGTGGAGTTTGCATGTTCTCATGTTTGTGTGGGTTCTCTCCAGGTGCTTTGCTTTCTCCCACAGTCCAAAGACATGCGCTATAGGTGAATTGAATAAACGAAGTTGCCACAGTGTATGAGTGTGTGTGTGAATTAGTGTGTTTAGTTCCCAGTACTGGCTTGCGGCTGGAAAATAAATGCCGGAATAGTTGCCGGCTCATTCTGCTGTGGCGACCTCTAATAAATCAGACTAAGCTGAAGGTAAAATAATAAATGATTGCAGATTTAATTATTAACTCACCTTGATTGACAAGTCTTCTCCTCCTAGAGCTACCATGACTTTGATTGGTGGCAGTGTGCTGCTTGTTTCATGATTCTCAATAGTAGCCCTCATTGCGTTCTAGAGTTGGAAAGACATATGAATTACATATTTATCGTCTATAACGAAACAGTAATCCCTATGAATCTGGAATTTGTTAAAGTAAAGCATCACACCTACCTTGAAAAGCTCAAAAACCATGTGGTAGAGATGTGATGGAACATAGGAGATCTCAATTGGCTGTGATTTGTTTTTTGCTACAATAAAGAAAAACAAATATTGTAAAATTAAGGGTGCTTTCACATCTGTGGTTAGGTTTATTTGATCCAGACCAAGGGCAACAAATTATACATTGTGGCATTTTTTGCTGTTTTGGGTCCTTTTCACACCACACTGATTGCTTTGGTCCGAACCAGTTTAAAAGAATCAAAATGCAGTCATGTGACAAAATCCACATCACTCATTGGCCAGATGTTATTAAACGTACAGTATTTCCTAAACTGCTTTTCGATCGGTCAGAATTAACATGCGGGAAAATGCCAATGGAACTCCCGCAAGTAAACCGGCACCTAGACTGCAGCTCTGCACAAGACATTTGGCCCAACTGAGCCTGGTTTCTCTCGAGGTTTTTTAAATTCTTTACTTTCACCAATTGGTGAAGTTTTTTCCTCGCCGCTGTCGCCACTGGCTTGCATGGTTCGGATCTGTAGAGCTGCGCATCGATGGATTTGCTCTTCAGTGCTTGGACTCTCAGTAGTGATTATTAAACCACACTGAGCTGAGCTAAACTGAACTTAAACACTGAAAAATGAACTGACACTGTTTCAGTTTACTATAAACTTCCATGTGAAACTGCTTTGACACAATCTACATTGTAAAAGCGCTATACAAATAAAGGTGAATTGAGTTGAATTGAATTAAACAAACTAGCAAACACAAAATGTCGCTGCACTGGCTGATTGTATCCCTGGTCATAGTATACGACAGTTTGTATACATCGCTTTAGACAAACTATACATTTCTAGAATGAAGTGCAGCTGCGGCTGGAAAACAATGTTTAAATGCATTGCAAATGGCAAAGGCGCATCGCAAGTCACTTCAGGAGGAGGCGTAAATTAATTTAGCTAAACTGCGACACGGTCAACTTCTGGAAATATTACCAATGGCACACGGAATCTGTGTGCGCAGAAATCTGTAAATTTTTAGCCCATCATTGATTCTGTTTATTTACTTGTGTAAATTTGTATTCATTCAGTTTTTAAATAAATTTAAGTAATAATATTGACTAATATGAAAGTGTATATGTGATTTATTTACAATACTGTTTGTAAAGTCATATTTTCTGTCTTTCAGTAAATATATTATATTATAGACTTGCTTTGTTTATCAAATAAGTGGATCTAATTGAATTTGCATTGTAAACATTAAATAGAAGTTAAAAAGCTATTATTTTTTATTTAGTATATTAAGTTTTTAGTTGCGAAACTCCCAAAATCATTCCACATAAATCCACAGATTTTTTTACAAAATTCTCCATAGAAATAGCAAAAAATGTCGGCAGATTCTGTCTGGGCCTACCAATGATCCATCAGGTAATGTTTTGCTGTTGGTAAAACGCTGTCAACAAATATTTTTCCTCCACACCCCATAAGATGGGACAGCGCATCGGACTACAGCAGCTAGATTAGTCCAAAAAGGCACAGTACTTTTTGTACTTGGGTCTGTTTTACTTTGGATCATGTTCTTACCACAAACGAACCGCTCCAAGGTTTGTTTGAAAGCGTACCAAAACCACCTCTTCAAGTAGGCCTCTGTACACTTTTTTTGGTCCGCTTTTGGTGCACACTCGAGTGCGATTGCTCCATTCACACCTGCCCAAACGAACCGCACCAAGAGGGAAAACGAACTCTAGTGCAATTCATCCGAACTAAATAAGGCATGTGTGAAAGCACCCTAAAATACAATGCACTTTATGGGCAAACATTTAAATTAAACTATCATCCCAAAATTGGAACAACCCTCATATATATAATATTTTTGTAGTTTTATCTTTCTGTACTTGCGTCTATTCACCAAATTTTAACACTTGAACTTTGTTCAAAAAGTATTTAAAAAATAATAATAATAATTAATACTTACACATGAGCATATTTTTATAGAACGATTTCTGCACACACACAAAACTCTTTGGGTATTTCTGACCCATGAGTAGGCCCACACGGAATCTGCGCGTGCAGAATTCCGCAGATTTTTCGCAGATTTTCCACAGATTTACGCAGATTTTTAGCCCATAATTAATTCTGTTTATTTACTTACAGTTAACTATTTACTGTTAATCTAATTGGATTTGCATTTTAAACATTAAATAAAAGTTAAAAAGATATTATTTTTATTTCACATTTTAAGGTTTTAGTTATGATACTCCTAGAATAATTCCGCAGAAATCCGCAGATTTTTACCAAAATTCTCCGCAGAAATAGCTAAAAACATCCGCAGATTCCGTCTGGCCCTGCCCATAAAGGACACTTTTGGAGGGTTAAATGGAACAAAAGATTGAATTAATTCTGTTGATCATATACATCTATCCATTCAGAAGTACTAAATTATGCACTTCGTATGGATTCTTTTTCTTCTCTTAATGAATGTGTTTGTGTCAATAGACTTTAAATGGGGGGACCGAAACCTCTCTGATTTGAAGCTTATCTTCACTTGCGTTTCCAAATATGAACAAATTAATAATGGATTTTAAACGACACAATTAAATGTCAGTTTTTTTCATTTAGTCTGAACAAACCCTTATTAAGAGATTTATATATTTGAACATGTCTGGTCCTCACCGTTTATCTCTCTCATCTCCAACTCAGGTGATCCGAGGTAATTCTGTTCACAGAGCATTTTAGCGCTCTCATAGGCATCTGAAAAAGTACACGGGACATCATCATTGAGTCTGCACTTGTCGCTAAGGTAATGTTTGCATAAATACTCGATTACACTCGATCGCACTCACCTCTGATAACATCTGTGACGTCGCAGCAGGAGTCAATGCACCCGATGCTGCTGGGATGTCCTGGATTTGTGGAGCCATCAAAGATCAGAGCTGGAGATACAACAGGAATCACAGGGTTACAGGTAATCATTTTCTCATATCCAGTGAATGATTAACTAGAACGATAGCAGACCGGATTATTCAAGATCTAATGACCTGTGCATTTGCTGAGAAAGCATGTAGTGCTCATTAGAGATGAAAACCAGAACTCGTTTTAATAATTACTGACCCAGTCTCTGTTTCAGACTTGCACATGAACTGCATTGCAATAATTTAATACTATAAAGTGTGTAAATGAAATGTTATCTAAGGCTGGTGACATTGATAAAACAGAAACGAAAGACATTATACATTCACTTTAACAGATTTAACAAATATTAAGCTTTGTTTATGTCATACTGTGATTCTGTGAAGTTTTTACGTTAAATAAATTGTATGGATGATACTTTTGCATTTGGGGAGTTTTCACATTAACTCATGTTTGGAGTTTTAGGTTTCAAATATTTAGCATAAATGGCTGTTCACATATCACGCCTTTTCAGCACTCAAGTTTGTTATTAAATATTGAGACGTGCCGCAATGTGCTAGCTTTTTCCGTCAACATTTTGTATGGATTATACACATTTCAGTAATGGTAAACTAATTACTTCAGACAAACGCAGATCACCCAAACACTGTGGCGATTTTGTATTATTTCTACCAATGTAACTTGTATCAGAGCTACAGCGAGAGTTTGTCAATGGTGGTATCATGGAGAGCACACAGGGTGTCCGCAGGGTCTTAAAAAGCCTTAAATTTTCAATAGTATCTGGATGCAGCGTTTATGATGCAAGCTGAGATTGCATCGTTCAAAGATGCAATCTCAGACACAATGCACTCAATGGAGCGAGTGACATCACTGTGAGGGGTAGGTTTAGGGGTGGGATTAGGTGAGCGCATTAAAAAAGCATTGGATGCAGCTCAGAATGCACTGCACTGAGTCTGCAGCCAGACCCCTCTCTAAATTTTAGACCTTAAAAAATCTTAAATTCACTGAAATTTTGCATTGTTGGTCTTAAATAATTGTGAACAGGTCTTAATTTTCCTATGTCCATGTAAAGCTACCCAACACGCATCCAATCACCAACAATCCAATATTGTCAATATCCTATTATTTCCAATTCAAAATCCAATAATACAATATGGTTTAATTATCGTCCTTACAATAATATTTGTTTTAGGGTTTTCTGTGTATTTATAGTCCATATATGGTGAGGAAACTGACCTGGACAGTCTTTTGTGCATACATTTAGTTTATTATAGCTTTTAAAAATAATTTTTAAGATATGTTTTATTGAAAAATGTGTATGTATACAACTAGGGTTTGCTTGTTTTGACAATTGATTTAAAACATTTGGCTAAGAAATTGTGAATTATAATATAATATAAAAAATAAGTCTTGTATAAGTCTGAAATTTCATTCATAATGGTCTTAAAAAGGTCTTACAAAGTCTTAAATTTGACTGTAAAATTGCAGAAACCCTGGCACAGCTGATGGTTGAAATTAGCACGACTTGCATTTCCACACAATATGTGAACATCCCCTAATAGTATATATTCTTGCTTTTAAGCGCCACCTACTGGGAAAAAAAGTAGTTTTTTTCAGCCTGTCTACAGTTTTTGATTCATACAGGTATGTTTTATGTAGCATAATTTCACAAAGCTAAAGTCAGATCATTTCTTTATATTTTGAAGTTAAACAATCTGATTTAAGTCACTAACTGTCCAAACATTTTTGTGCAGATTGTGATAACAGTACAGTAGTTTCCTCTTATTTAACTCACTGCAGCTAGTTTAGGCTGTGATAACGCAATGTTCACGCGCTCATGTTTTACACAGTCCAGGAAAAACGACACAAAGAGGTGTACTTACTGTGCTGGTTAATAAGCATGCGAATGGAGACGCGGCTCATGTAAAAGCGGTCCAGAAAGTACTGAATGTTCTGACTTGTCACAGGATCTGCCCCGAACGTGTCTCTATACTCGATGACACCCTGAGCCATGGTTGGTACCACGTCATTGTGCCTGTTCCTAATGGTCACCAGAGTTTCCACAAATCTTTGGGGGAAAATGACAAAACAACATGAATATAATGTTCTGTTTTAATATCTCTTTAATATGATAGATGGTTGTGTTGGATGTGTGTAGATTGAAGAACCTACTCAGCGAGAACTCTGGGATCATCAGGACACTTGTCTTGGAATTCCAGGATGTCCATCAGACTTTGGACAAACCTAAAAAGGTAACAGCGAGAAGTCCATGGGAACGAATGGCTTATACAGTTCTTTTTTCATAATGCATCCTAATGCTTGCTTATAAGTATGCTTGGCCATCTTTAAGTGCTCACCAGGGTGATAATATTGATACTAAAACATGAAAAAAAAAATCAATTACAGAATTGAAATATGTCTGAAATAAAATAAATATTATATAATATATATTTATAATATTTATTGTTTATTTATAATAATCATATTATATATATATATATATATATATATATAAATACATACATACACACATGAGCGACACAGTGGGTAGCACAATCACCTCACAGCAAGAAGGTCTCTGGTTTGAGCCTTGGCTGGGTCAGTTGCTCTATAGGTGAATTGGGTAGGCTAAATTGTCTGTTGTGTACTGTATGTGTTTTAATGAGTGTGTATGGGTGTTTCCCAGTGATGGGTTGCAGCAGGAAGGGCATCCGCTGTGTAAAACATATGCTGGATAAGTTGGTGGTTCATTCCGCTGTGGCGACCCCAGATTAATAAAATACTAAAATTAAATATTAATATTAACAAAAAACTTTTAAACTATTAAATACTATTAAAAACTATTAAATACTAAAATAAGTTGAAATAGATCAATTACTACAATTAAAACTAAAATAAAGCTAGCAAAAAATACATACCCAAATTACTAATAATAATACAGGGATCAATATCAAAACAAAATATTAATAAATGCTATAATAGTATTACAATAATACCACAATAACAATTTAACAAATTAACAATTAAAGTAATATTTTAGCCTAGAAGTGTTTTATTTTACTAATGTTGTATTAACACATTTCAAATATATTTAATATGTTATAAAAAAAAACTTCACAAGAGACGTGCACGTACTATAGTATTTATAAAAGCATAGCCTATAATAGCTATTATATTTTAATAAATTATTATAAATATATTTAATATTAGATCATATTAATTAATAGAATGCACACGAAGTTTTCAAATAGCTATATATATATTCTCTCTCTTTTACTGTTTCCTCTGTGATTTCTGATTTCCACGAATTTCCCTCGTTGTTCTGCCCACCAGAACGTTCTGTTCACCCTCAGTTCTCGAAAACACATATGCGCGCCGCCGCTATATGTACGTGCACCTTCTCATATTTCACTTTCTGAAGATTAACCGCCGTATCCGTTGCATAACAGCAGCCTCGAGCAGTCTGGTAAACAAGTCAAGGTATATCACGCTATAACAGACAAAGAAACGCACTACACAAACGGATAAACGATTTTTTTAAGCAAGTATATCGGGATAAGCATTTCACACCACCGAAACTTCATGTCTCAGGAACACCCAAACAATAAACTAGCCTAGACTGCTTATATCGTGAAAAAGTACACTTTATTTATTGTATTATCGAGTTTAACAGTAATAACTGTGGTAATAATTCCTCAAATGTAAGATTTGGTGGGAACAGGATGAAGCTGGATGTTCTGCTAAATGGTGTTACTATCTCGAAAACAACCGACAGAGAAAGTAGGGCAAAGTTCATTGTACAGTAAGAAGGCGTGGGATTTGTTACATAATGCGCGCGTGGAAAAAAATAACTCATTTTAATGGGTTAATATGATGTTCATTGAAGTATTTGATACCATATTCCTATGATTGAGCTACTCCACTTGTTATATAAGCTGTTAAATCAAACGAGTTGATGTTTTGTGTGAAACCGAAGCACACGAACTTACCAACTGTGAACCAACTGCACAGACTGAGTCTCTATTAGTTGGTCTGGTAAAAGGTTGATCTCCTTCAAACTGTTGCTCATTCTCACTGGGAGCTCCTGTCTGAGGAAAGCGAAGGATGTCTTCTCGCATGCATTTGTAGTCCCTGCAAAGGCAAATGTGATAGTGTGAAACAACAGCCTCGGGTCACTTCAGTGCAGTTACATAAAAATTAAATATTACATAAGTTATGAGAAGTTGAGTAAAAGTGCTAGGCTAATATTTGATATTAAGTGCTAATGTTTTTAAATGTTCTCGTGCACTTCGATCTTCGCGTAGAGAGTTTCGCGAGGTAGTTTTTTATTCGCACATTTGGGCTTTCTCCTTAATAATATAATTTCAGAAAAGTATTATTTGCAAATTCCAAATAGGCAAATTATGTTAGCAGCCAATGACTATCAAAGTTGTTCACAGTCAATGCTAATGTTATTTTGAAGTCATATTGCATGGGATTTCAGACCGAATATTTAATACAGCATGGTAAACTAGGCTTTAAGTAACTTTTAAGTAAACACTTAAAACTTAAGTAATGAAAATGAAAACGTTCGGGCAGCCATTGGCATCTCATTGCTGATGCAACTATTGCGTGCATTAAATTATGCAATAGCTGTATATTGCTATACAGTACATAACTATGTGCTATATTTTTTTATTTTCTTAAATGCACCATATTAACGTTACATAATAAATATTATTAGGCTGTTTTTGAAACGCAGTATGCATAATCATCTATTCATCCTGCTATCATGTTAATAATAGGCTACTGCATTAAAAAAATAGCATTCAAATTTGATACTTACCAAAATCTAAAAATTGCTTCATTGACAAAGGCGATGGAGAAAATTTGGCGTAGTAATCAATATGCTTTGGCGCATTTAGCATCGCAGCGTTCCTCATCATAAATCTAACAAACTTCATATTGGCAAACTAAATATCCCAGCTAAAAAAGTCAGCGTAGAAGAAAGTCGCTCTGGAAAAGGGATCAGTATATATCCTCAATGTAGTTCTTGGTTCAGTCTCGGCTTGTTTTGAGACCCCTGTTTGTTGACGACTCTTTAAAGTTTGCGTTCGCGCACAGAGACACGCCCACGCCATTACGTCGATGTCAGTGTTGACCAATCAGAGAGTGGAGACAGGGACACTTGCACATGTCAGCTGTCAAGATCGAAATATCAGAAGTGTTTTTTCCTGGGATGCAAGCCTGTCTGCGTAGTGTTTGTACACCACAGTATGGAAAGTCACACGGTGGCATCACAACAAGACGGCCATAAAAATATGATACAGCTGGCCATAATGAGGTCAAGCTTCACCTTTCACCCAGAGAAAGTAATCGAGCACAGAAGCACTGTGTATTGTAGTATAAAACGAAAATAAATTCATTCATGAACTTTAAAAAAGGCACAAAATCTTTCTAACTTGTAATCGTGTGTAGTGTATTTCATTTATTCGTTTTCCTTCGGCTTAGTCGCTTTATTAATCAGAGGTCGCCACAGCGGAATGAACCGCCAATTTATCCAGCATATGTTTTACACAGCTGCAACACAGTACTGGGAAATAGCCATACACTCTCACATTCACTATGGCCAATTTAGTTTTTTCAATTCACCTATAGCGCATGTTTGGACAATAGGTGAAACCGGAGCACCTGGAGGAAACCCACTCCAACAGAGGCAGAACATGCAAACTCCACACAGAAATGCCAGCTGGGACTCGAACCAGCGACCCTCTTGCTGTGAGGCGACAGTGCTAACCATTGAGCCACCGTGTGACCTTTTTAGTGTATTTGTTTCATATAATTGTTGGGAGCTTTTGTTTTTGGTCGTTTCTAAAAGCCCTTCTAGGGAAAAGTACACCGACCACTGCATGGAAAGTCACATGGAAGCATCACAACAAGCCATAAAAATATGATAGAGCTGGTTTGAGGTCAAGCTTCACCTTTCACCCAGTTGGACTCGAACACAGAAATGTGTGATGGCGTAGTAGGCTATAAATGTGAATAATTCCATTCATTCATTTAAAAAGCCACAAAGATTGATGAATTGACAAACTTATAATCATGTTTAATATACACTCACCGGCCACTTTTTTAGGTACACATGTCCAACTGCTCATTAACACATATTTCTAATCAGCCAATCACATGGCTGCACCTTAATGCATTTAGGCATGTAGACATGGTCAAGATGATCTGCTGCATTTCAACCTGAGCATCAGAATGGAGATTTAAGTGATTTTGAATGTGGCGAGGTTGCTGGTGCCAGACGGGCTGGTCTGAGCATTTCAGAAACTGCTGATCTACTGGGATTTTCACGTACAACCATCTCTATGGTTTACAGGGAATGGTCTGAAAAATTGAAAATATCCAGTGAGCGGCAGTTCTGTGGGCGCAAATGCTTTGTTGATGTCAGAGGTCAGAGGAGAATGGTCAGACTGGTTCAAGGTGATAGAAAGGCAACAGTAACTCATATAACCACTCGTTACAACCGAGGTATGCAGAAGAGCATCCCTGAATGCACAACACGTCCAACCTTAAGGCAGATGGGCTACAGCAGCAGAAGTGCCACTCCTGTCAGCTAAGAACAGGAAACTGAGGGAACAATTCGCACAGGCTCATCAAAATAAGACAATAGAAGATTGGAAAAATATTGCCTGTTCTGATGAGTCTCAATTTCTGCTGCAACATTCAGATGGTAGGGTCAGAATTTGGCATCAACAATAGGAAAGCATAGATTCATCCTGCCTTCTATCAACAGTTCAGGCTGGTGGTTGTGTAATGGTGTGGGGGATTCTTTCTTGGCACAGTTTGGGCTCATTAGTACCAATTGAGCATTGTGTCAACGCCACAGCCTACCCGAGTATTGTTGCTGACCATGTCCATCCCTTTATGACCACAGTGTACCCATCTTCTGATGGCTACTTCCAGCAGGATAACACGCCATGTCATAAAGCTTGAATCCTCTCAGACTGGTTTCTTGAACATGACAATGAGTTCACTGTACTCAAATGGACTCCACAGTCACCAGAGCTCAATCCAATAGAGCATCTTTGGCATGTGGTGGAACAGGAGATTCGCATCATGGATGTGCAGCCGACAATCTGCAGCAACTACAGTACGTGATGCAGTCAATATGGACCAAATTCTCTGAGAAATATTTCCAGTACCTTGCTGAATCTGTGCCACGAAGGATTAAGGCAGTTCTGATGGCAAAACTGGGTCCAAGGTGTACCTAATAAAGTGGCAGGTGAATGTATTTGTATTATATAGTTGTAGTTTTAGATTTTGGTCATTTATAAAAGCTCTTCTAAAAACAATTGATGCAAAATGGCTTCGGCTAGCATTATGGTACATGCATGGGATGGCTGTTATTTCAGTTTATGTTTATTGTATCTGTCCATAGCAAATCAAGTTTAAATAAAATATAAATAAATGCTTTTCCAAGGATGCAAGCTTGTCTGCGTAGTGTTTGTACTGTACACTACAGCATGGAAAGTCACACGGCAGCATCACAACAAGACGACCACTAAAATATGATCCACTATGAGGTCAGGATTCACCTCGCACCCAGTTGGACTCGAGCACAGAAATATGAAATGGAGAAGTATATAAAATGTGAATCATTTACAGTAATTTTAAAAAGCAATTGTAAAAAATGATTAACTACACTGTTATTCTAAAAAATATCAAACACAGGCATGCATATAAGAAACGTGCAATATGCAATAATAATCTATAGTAGGTAAAAGATAAAATTATTAGAGCAGGTCATGATTATTAATATTGAGTGATTCTGACATCCCATGATGTGGTGACTTCATACGCATGTGAATGAAAATGAATCAAATGAATGTCAGACGTTACGAGTGAGTGTAGTGTCCTTGTTTTAGTGCATGCAGAACATATCACTGACCCTTTTGAAAAATGGGACACATCCATACACACTCACATTCAATTTTGTTTATCCAATTTACCTATAGCAAATGTCTTTGGACTGTGGGGGAAACCGGAGCACCCAGTGGAATCCCACACCAACACAGGGATATATGGAAACCACACAGAAACGCCAACTGGCCCAACAGGGGCTCGAACCAGTGACCTTCTTGCTGTGAGGTGACAGTGCTAACCACTGAGCCACCATGACGCCCTACATTTAAACATTTTATTTCTATTTGATGTTTAATAAGTTTTTCACTCAATTGGACAAATCAGCAATATAATTCTAAAATAAATCCTATTGTAATGTTTAAATATAAACATTTAAAACAGCATATACATATATATATATGTTAGATATTTTAAAATAAATATTACTTGACTCTGTGTTATATTTTGATTCTTATACACATTCATTTAAATTAAAGTGTGGCTTAAAGGGATAGTTCACCCTAAAATGAACATTTCTATACTCACACTCACTTGTTAAGCACAAAACCAGATATTCTGAAGAATGTTGGAACGTTTGTTTTTTTATTGACATCCCTAGTACAGGAACAAAAAATGCCACGAAGGTTCCTCCATCACATGACATGTGGATCTGAGAAATCTTTAGCTGCATAAAACTTGAGAAGTTAAGATGCTTACTTGCAGGATCTCTCAAGTCAAAGAGACCTGGAACTCTGTTTTAGACTACATCAAAGGCTTGAAATCAGCTCTAATACACAGTAAATAACTGGGGAAAATATTGACTTATTAACGCAAACTTGTCATTTTTTTTCTTTTTTTCCTCTTATTTTAAACTTGCTCAATTATTATTATTATTTTTTTATTATAAAATTTTGTATTTATTTATTTTCTCTTAGAGGGTATGTTTGTTTTTAATTTTATTTTGAGGGGATAGTGGGGAAATTAAGAAAACTAGATCTGTAATTGTTCCTATGTTGTATTGTATACTACTATGTATCGTCTTGTTAAACACCAATGCTACAAAAGCTACGAAAGTCAATGGCTGTTTTTGCCCAACATTAATCAGTATATATTCCTTTGGGTTCTAGAGAAGAAACTGGTGTAGAGTTGATGAGTAAATGATGACAGAATTTTAATTTTTGGCCCTTTAAGTTTGCAAATATTGCATATTATTGCCATTCACCTGAAAACTATGATCTAAATAATCTCCATTTCAAAGCTGCAGTGCACTTTTGATAATAAAAATGTTAAATAATGTTAATAAAATACTGTTAAATCCATTTTACAAGCACATTTTACATCAACTGTGTCATTGTTTATATTAGGACATTTACTTATTTAGCATCAAATGACAGATTCTAAATAACCTTAAAAAGGTTTTGTCCCTTTTTTTAATTATTATTTGCATTATTATGCTGCTGAGATTATTGTATTATTAATGGCATACAATAATCTTAAAATGAGTCACGTATTACAATCATTTCTGACAGTATATCGTACAACAACAACAAAAATATAGGCTATTTATTGTGACAGGCCTAATTCCATATAAACATGGGAAGGTGTCACGCTTAAAACTGAAATCAGCTCAGATTAAATCATCATTGGGAGAAAAACAGACATATGTAATGTTACTTCCTTTCAAGTAGCAAAACAATTCAATTCACAGATGTCACTCAATGCAAGTATAGACTGGGGTGATATTTGAGAAGTGTAACATATTGTAAACGATACCGGGAAACGGTATTGCATAAATCCTGTGGTAAAACTGTCTCATGACTGCTCTCTGGAGGAGCAAGTCAGTCAGACAGACATACATACATACAGACAGACAGACAGACAGACAGACAGATGACTGCAATACTGGAACTGGTAGCAAGTCTGCTGCTCATTGTCTACTGGTTTGCACAATAGAGAAAACAAATATGTTCAAGTACAACTACCAGATTAAATGGACACAAGTCAATATGAACTGGAGAACTGGACTGTTTAAATATTCATCATGTTACCCTATTTAAGATGTCAATTTTCAAATGTAGTTCACATAAATATAGATATATACTTCAGTATTAATAAGATCACATTTTGTTTTTAGACATTAATTAAAGAGCCCCTATTATGAGTTTTTGAAAATGACCTTCCATGTAGTGTGTAACACAGCTCTAAGTGAAGTGAAATATCCAGCTAAAGCTTAAATCTGAAAGTATTAAATCTGAAACAGTTTTTAAAACTATTGATTTATCTAAAAAAGAGTCGACTTATAGTGGTTTAAATGAATCGTCTTGATAACGAGTCTTCGTTTCGGCATGACGTGGATACGAAACATAATTGTTGCGAGCACAAACCCAGCAAAATTTAAACCTTTGGCCCCGCCCACTAACACAGCAGCAAAGACAAACAGATCCTGAAGTCATGAGTAGGCCCAGACGGACTCTGCGCGCGCAGAATTCCACAGATTTTCAGCAGAATTCCACAGATTTTCAGCAGAATTTCACAGATTTTCCGCACATCATTAATTCTGTTTATTTACTTGAGTAAATGTGTGTAAATCTGAATTTATTCAGTTTTTAAATTACACATGTTAAGGTTTTAGTTACGAGACTCCCAAAATAATTCAGCAGAAATCCGCAGATTTTTACCAAAATTCTCTGCAGAAATTGCAAAAAACGTCCGCAGATTCCGTCTGGCCCTAGTCATGATTCATGAAGACGCTGTGCTTACCTGGATATTATTGGAAGTGTAAGGGAAAGGAGTGCAATCTGCACGTTTACAATTGGCGATCTATCAGTACACAGCTCATAGATTAGTTTTGTCCTCTATTTTGAAACGGACAGACACTACACCAGGGGTGCGGGCAAATTTAGCACAGTTTATTAGGCACAAAGTCAAACAAAGGCAGGCTGCTGCATGCTGGGCTTCGGGCTGGTGCACAGCACTGGAAAGGCAGGCTTAGGGTGAGCGCGATGGGAGCCCACAGAGATTGTCAGAGGACAGAGGAGGAGCGCTGGTGAGCGCTACAACCCCCCAGCTGGGGATGTGATCGTTGGGCAAAGCAGAGTACAGGTAAGCCCTGAGAACATATAACACTTCATGCAAGAGGTGCCACAGCAATGATTGCAAATACAAATGATCTACATGTTTTGTTACTTGTAACCGCTTGTACTGTATCAGGTTACTCTTTATATTCTCATATCACATTGTCGTTGCTATGGCCACCGTTAGCTGATCCTACACACGTGCAGCGGTCAAGGTTCAGAATAGTTCAGCTTTTGCTGCTGTGTGGATTAAAACTGAATGTGTGTCATACTTAAGAATTGAGCAATATGCTGGTGTTTAACTGCACTGCTTTCAGGGGTGAGGTGTCTGAATAACACTGTTGAGAACCGGGTACTGTTTACTGTGGTGTTAGTAAGTTTACTTTGAAATGTGTTTCAGGCGTCCGCTGCGATCGGATCCTATACCAATGTTGGCAACCTGGGGGATTGATAAACCGCACTGGGCATTTTACTGTCTCGCGCTGAACGATGTCGACCAATCGTAAAAGACTGTCATCGGACCAATCAGCGCAGATTAGCTTCGCGCTAAGGAGGGGTTTGGGAACAAATGAATCTCTGAACGATTCATATTGAAGTCGCTGTGATAATTAGGTAAAATAAATTCTTATTATAAGACCATGATCGTGTTTTTTGACCTTGCATGCATATCAGTATGTTGTTGGAGACCCATAAAATCGAAATATGATCTTTTTTAATGTGTAATAGGGGCTGTTTAATGCATACATCTTCTAAATGCAATTTTTAGTAGCTTTAGAGCATGACCTTAAGATAACATGTAACACCTTAAGATAACAATAAATGTTTGACTTCGTTTGATTTCAGATTACATACATTTTGTATGTTGTATTTCAATGTTCCAAAAAGGAACTATAATTGGGGATCATATTGTGTTTATATTGAACATTATTTGAGGTAAATGATGAAATGTTTGTTTTTTGAACCTGAGACTATATGCTTTCTAAAGGGGAAGAATGACAGGAAACAAGTGTACTAGAGATGGAGTTCAGGAAATGTTGAAATCCCCAAACGTTAAAAGGAAGTGTGTTAGGGATGCATTTTATTTCAAGACGAAGGTGCACATGAAGAGATTTGACCTATCTTGGTAAATCAGTGAATAATTTCACATGGCTTTTCTGCTGGGTACCCTAGTACTGCTTTTAGGAGTCCAAGGTAAGTCATCCTTTATCATATGTATATAT
>CAIGQZ010000253.1:5897491-5912300 GCA_903798205.1 Danio tinwini
AAGGAGAATGTCTGAATATCCGAATATAAAACCAACTTTACCTCTATCTTACAGCCTGCTTAGCAGAAATCAAATTAAATAGTGCAAAAACTGAGGTTTTGCTTGGTGGTACCTAATCAACACTCTCCAAAACTGACAGCTTTTCTCTTTGTATTGACGACTGTTCCATTTATCCCTCTAAACAGGTCAAGAGCCTGGGTGTCATCATTGATAGCACCCTGTCTTTTGATTCTCACATCAGTAACATGACCCGGTCTGCTTACTTCCACCTATGTAACATTAACTCACTCTGTCCTTCTCTTATCCCTCATGTCACTGCTGTTCTTGTCCATAGCCTTGTCACATCTCGTTTAGATTACTGCAACTCCCTTCTCCTTGGTCTCACTCATAAATCCCTCAGTAAGTTTCAGTTGGTCTAGAACTCTGTATCATCACCAGAACCCCTTCTTCTCATCACATCACCGCCTGTCCTGCAGCAGCTTCACTGGTTAACAGTTCATTTCCCAATTCATTAAAAGATTCTGCTGTTAACAAAGCCATCCACAAACTCGCCCCTCTATATTTGTCTGCCCTCATCCACATTGCTGCTCCCTCTCGCACCCTGAGATCTTCTTCCTCCCTCCACTTGTCTGTTCCTTCTGCTCGTCTGGCCAGCAGAACGTTCAACTCAGTACCACCTGCCATCAGAAACATTGACTCCCTTACACAATTCAAAACAAGACTCAAAACTCAATTATTTAAGGTGGCGTTTAATACTTAATTGCATCTGCACTATTGTTGTGTATACTTTTACATTATTTCTCTTGTTGTTTTATTGCTCTTGTTTTGTTGTACAAGGCGCCTTTAAATAAAATGTGGTGTTATTATTATTGTCAAATCTGGATTAAATATATTAGACTTCTTTACTATGGTAAAATAAGTCATATTAAAGTCATGACTACAATTATTTATGGATGTATGAGTAACAAACTTGTCATTCTTGTCTTTTTTGCATATCATTTTTCATTAATCTATTAATAAAATTATTTTTATTCAAAATATTCAGTGTTTGTTTATAAGAAAAACTGATATAGCCTTTATAGACGCATGGATTTATCTTTGATCTGAGCAAGTTTAAATGAGTAGACATATTATTATTATCATCATTATTTTTGCAGTTTATTCATGCTGTTTCCGAAATAAATCATCAGAAAAATAAATAAAATGACTTACCTCTGTTTAAAAAATCGAGAGCATCGGAATGTAATGTCATCTTGGTTTGTCCGATGGCTTCTGACAATCACGTCCCTGCTGTTAGACTAGTTTGACCAGCTAGTCAAGGTGATGTCTGGTGTATTTTACATGGCCTAATTCTTATTTAAACTCTTCATACATCAACAGGATACAGTCATAACTACTTGTAATTGGGCCTGGCTCCAAAACAAGACTGATGGACTGGAGCATTTAATTTTTTTCTTACCGCATAATAATTCCCGATGAATGGATGAATTTCAGTTTATAAAGGCATGAAAATGACTTTTACACCTATATTAACAAAAAAGTAGCCCACCTTTGAATGATCAATTCTGCAATAAAATTAAACATAAAGTTTGATGGAGGTCGCAAGACCGAAAAGTTAAATTCAATAAATTATTCAGCATCCGTGTGCAGGATTGTTTGTTTTCTTTCTTTTTTTCCCCTTTTTTTTTACATGAATCCATTAAGTCATGTAGGCTAGTTCACCAGCTATTGCGTACTTATGTCAAAACATTAAAAAAGTATCTCACTTTGGAGTTTAATTTTTTTGTATCTGCGCAGATTTAGCACACATCGGGCTACTTGTGACTCTAGGGCGAATATGTAAATTTGAATGTTTTTTTTGGAAATATGATGCGGTTGGGTGCGGCAGCACTGCAGAATACTCTAGTCAGATTTCTGTCCTTCAAATTTTTATTTCTCATTAAATGTAAATATCTTTTTGTATGTGTTACTGCATGTATAGGACACAAATAATATTTTATTTTATTAATGTTTAGGTGTAGGCTATTGCTACTCACTTCGTATGAACATGCTAAAGTGAGCCTATAACCTTTAAAGTTCTTCAAATTTATTAGGCTAATAGCCCTATCAGTAAATATCTTGCCATCTTTGATGGTGGATATAAGGGTCCTACATTGTCAGGCCCTTATGCACTCTGTCACCATTTTCTCCCCACTTGCTCCCCCTGACCCTGAGACTTATAATTTATCATAACATGAGTTTTTTTTACACAATGGGCTCTCAGCTTCAGTAAACTTTAACTTTTCAATATTTAAGAGAATTCTTTCTGTATCCTGTACAGCCTAAACAAATCATTTCCGCCGATAATATTCAGAAATGCGACCGAATTAACAGACTTGCTATCTTTAAAAAAAAATAAACAAATTCATAAAATTAAAGGTTTACACTACGTAACTTTGGTCCCAAAATGAAAAAAAAAACGTTGAATAACGAGCGAGTACATCACAAGTTCGTCTCCAAAACCGTGTTTTTTTCCCAACCTAAAATCATTTGACCTGTCCTGGCAGGTTTCGCGGTTTGTGGCGTCCTTGCGTCATTAGCACGCGCGTCTCGTCATATGCTAAACAAAGAAAAAAGACACCTGTGTGATGTGAGAGCAAAATTATGTGCGAAAAATATCGACTGTTGGTCACCAAATCGACAGTTGAAAAAGCAAAGAAACCCAAAACAAAGCAGATTTACGTGCAAAAAGAGAGCAATAGAGAATGCGCAAAACCCGAGTCAACTGTTTTTAGAGAAGTCCAAATCTCCGACCCAGAAACGCTACATTCCTTCTCTGTGCAGGTAAGGTTTAATTTAAGGTTGGTTAATTTAACTTTAACCAACAGCATGTGCTGGAAAACAGTCAGCTCATAGCGTGAGTAGTAGCCTATGTAGTATTTTCTATGTGTTGTTGTAGTGCTGTGTTGTATGTTTAAGAGTGGACCACGTAAATAACAAACCTAATTTCTTTTTATTGTTATTCAGCTTATGACCTGAAGTGAATGATGTAATTTTGCAGTGTGACCACTAGAGTGCGGTCTAAAATAACAGAGAACTTGTCTCAAAGGTTATAAGCTGTTTTGACATTTAAACCCAAGTGAAAAAAGCAGTAAATTCTTGAATTAATCTGTTGTCGTAGGCTAATTATATCGCTGCTGTGTTAATAGGTCTAGAAAACTTATAGTAATATAATATAAAATTTTACAATATAGGGCTAATCAATCTAAAATGAATTCTTTCCAAATAAAGCTGTTTAAGTCATCTGGGGAAATTGTATTCACATCGCAATATATATCGCATATATTAGAGTCACTGGAGTAAATTATTACATTTATATTAGAAACTACTTTTGAACAGTTATTTTATAGTGCACTAATCACTAATCACTAATTTTTGTTGTATAGAGAGCCAACACTTATCCTGATGATGAGCATTATTTCTATTGATTTGTGCAGTTTAATTCACAGAATTTCTACAAAGTATGCTGTATACTGCAAACTCAGAGACTTTTTTTGGTCACATCCTTAACGCATGTTTATTTTCCTCATTTAAAGTATAAAAACATGGTTAAAGATTGATATTTTTCTGGTCCCTTAACTCTGGTTAGTTGTTTTGGAAAGTATAAACAGATGTTTCAATATAATGTTAACATATACTTTTTATGTGAATTAATGTATTGAGTTTTTACTGCAAATGTCACATCCAAAAAGCTGGAATTGCTCATATATATATATATATGATGACAAGAGAGTAAGCTAATTATAATTCTGGCAGTGAACTAAAACCTTAAACCTGCAGTAGCTAATAACTCCCCTATTGATGCAGATATTTTGAGTCAAGGTAATAAAAATCTGAAACTCTTAGATTTTCTGATGAAATATGCTATGATAATGTTTGCCTATTTATCTATGCAGCACAAATAACGCAGTGACTATGTTTTTGTACTGAAACCACAATCTGCAGGCTGCAGCCAGATAAAATCATTTACAAGTGTTCAAATATTTTTCCCCTATGATGCCTCTTGTACATTATCTTATCTCATCAGTGAGTGCCACTTTAGGTCAAAAACAAACTTGCTGAAGTCAGAATTTGCCAGGGGTATAAATAATATATATTTTATGATTGAGAGTTTTTTTTTTCTGACAAGTTATTTTTGTTGTAATTAAGAGTTGATCTACTGAGCAATGAACTGACGAATACTTGACAATAACTGTCCTAAAAACATTACCGCCTTAGGGGGTATAAGAGTCTTAAAAGTGAGAAGAGAATATTTTTTACTTGTAAACAATATTGTGTGTATATGTTATGAAGTCAGATAATGGCGTATAATTAAGTTTTTATGGTGTTGTAAATTTCCTTGTTCACTTTGATGTGAAACTATGATCACATACATTAAAATAAAGAGAACATTCACGTAATAGATTTTTGAGGCTAGCCCTTTGTTATGCCGCATAATGTAACTGGTCCTACTGGTTATTTTTTAAATGATAGTGTCTGGGTTATGAAACGTTGTTCCGGTTTGGCCAAATGTGATGGCAGATTCCTTAATGCATAAAAAAAAAGGTCAAACCACAAACTTTAGTCCTACGTTAAACAACTTTCCAGCTAAAATATGCTGTTTTGTCTGTAAGTCAGGTTGTAGCAGATGGTACAAAAGATTTATCTTTGTCACTATCAGAACAATAAAGCTTAAAGTCTTTTCTAATAGAAGAATGTTTTGTTTTGTTTTGTATTGTATTTGTATGCAGTCAGTAAGTCACGACATGTTTGTTACACTGAAAAAAGCTTTCATTCATCCAATTAAAAAACATTAGGGCAGTGGTTCACATCTAAATTTGATCACTTGACCTAATGAAAAATGAATAATATGCTGTTAACGATATTTTCTATCTTCATGAGAACAATTTTATATAACCTGGTAAAAAGCATATTTGTCTTGTTCTTTTATGGGAATCGTTGTGCAATTCCCATAAAAGATTCATTCATTCATTCATTCATTCATTCGGCTTGGTCTCTTTATTAATCAGGGGTCACCACAGCGAAATGAACCGCCAACTTATCCAGCATATGTTTTACACAGCGGATGCCCTTTCAGCTGTAACCCATCACTGGGAAACATCCATACACACTCATTCACACACATACACATACACATACACTACGGACAATTTAGCCTACCCAGTTCACCTGTACTGCATGTCTTTGGACTGTGGGGGAAACCGTAGCACCCGGAAGGAACCCACCTGAACATGGGGAGAACATGCAAACTCCACACAGAAACGCCAACCGACCCAGCCGAGGCTCGAACCAGTGACCTTTTTGCTGTGAGGCGATTGTACGACCCACTGCGCCACATTGATACCCAAGATTCATTTATCAGATTTAAAAGAATATAGGGTAATGGGTTCACATCTACATTTGATCATTTGAGCCAATGAAAAATAAATAATTTGCCTTAATATATATTTTTAAGTGTGTTAGCACCATACCTGCCAACATTTGTCTCTGAAAATCCGGGAGGGGGGGAGGTGACGTCAGTAATAGGTGATGTCAGGCGTTGCCGAACTGCATTGTGGATCTGTTGGCGCCGCTTCAGTGGCGTTGATGGCTACAGAAGTTGGGAATTTCTCAACTTTTCAAGTGCTAATGGAATCGCCAGCCAATCAGATCGCTGTATGCAAATACACCAGCTCAGACAGTAGCCGATTGCTGACTAAATTCATTGGCTGACACTGCTATGATGATCGCGTCAGCCCCAACTTCAGACATGTCCTCTGTCAAGCGTTGATGCTGAAGCCCCATGTTAATGGGGTGTTAACGATTGTACCAATCACCTGAGGTTCGGGGGAAGGAGTTGAAATTCCGGGAGTTTTCCGGGAGAAATGACAAACCAGGAGGTGCGTCTGAAATACGGGAGACTCCCGGGAAAAACGGGAGTGTTGGCAGGTATGGTTAGCACGGCGGTTCCCAACAGTGGGGTCCTGGCCCACAAGGGGACCTCAGCGAGCTCTGTGGGGGTTGGGTATTTGTAAAAATTGTTTTAGCAGTTCATTTTATCCACTGGCTGACCAAAATATTGACAAATTTGTAATTCGTCCTCCACAAAAACATTCGCCTTCAGCAGCTAATAGTAATCACACAAGCATACTGGACCGAGGTGAAGAAGCTCCAAACATTTCGGGTCACAGCGCTAGCAATACTGGAAACACGAAATGCAGGAAATACCAAGATAGCTACCAAAGATATGATTTTATTCCTTTTTCTCAAAGCAAAGTGTCCCTGATCCAGCCACATGCATTTTTTTGTCATGCTTACTGCAAACATATATGTGGAGGGGGGCCTTACAATATTTTCCAGGGGAAAAGGTGGTCTCAGGCAAAAAAAAGGTTGGAAACCACTGCGTTAGCACATTAGTGAGGAGAGCCCTTGTGTCTCATGCACCGCACAACCCTTAGTGACTCTATTGGTAAAATTGTTGAGCGCTTAATCAAAAACATTTATATTTAACTGTTTTGAACTTAAAAGATAATACTTGAAAAATTAAATAAATAATATTAAACTGAAATGAATGATACATTTTAATTGAAGTACTGCTTGAAAAAAATTCTGTGTAATTTACCTATTTAAATTGAGATGTTTCAACCGTTTTTGTATGAAGTTGTATGAAATTCAGCTTGATGTTATAACAGTTTATTTCAATGTTTCTTGAAATGGCAGTATCTTTCTTTTAGAGCGAAGGACAAAATGATTCCTAAACTTTAAAATTTGCCAAACTTATTATGGTTATACACTGTAAAAAACTGTAAACATCCACATTATCAAATTTCTGTAGTTTCATGTTTTTATTTTTCCCCATTTATTTTTTTTCCCTTTTATTTATTTATTTGGAATCGCATTATGGGACCTCAATCATTCTTCCAAGAACTTTCAACCTTGAAATTTAGAAACAGTGAGTTTTATTAACATTTTTAATAGTTAATAAAGTGATTTATTGTCTGGGTTGGTGTTGTGTATTACACTGCAAAAACCTTTTAATAAACAGCCAGTACAGGTCTATAGATTACCACCAAGTTATAGGCTTGGTGGAAAAGCAAAATCGTCTTTATTAGGCAACATATTAAGACAATAGATTCATAACAAACCCCTTGATCAATGCAATGCAGTGTCATTATACCAGTGTCAAAATACCAGTGTTTTTTGTGTCAAAATAGCATTTAAAAACATTTCTGCAGAAAAGTGAACACCACAAATGGCTATATATAGGGTAATTTAATATAATTAAATATATAATATAGGGTAATTCAGATGCTTGTAGCATCCTAACACACACAATGGAGAGTAAAAGCAATATTTCTCGAAAATTAAGAATAATATGACAAATGCTTCACTAGACCTTCATCTTAAATGTTATTTAATTGAGTGCTTTTTCAGCTGAGTTCAGCACTAAAATTACAATAAGTCAAACTGCAAAGTGTATAAAAAAACAAACATGGAGAGTCGCAAATCATTTTGTATGAGGAACTACTTTCTTCCACCATTCATTCACATCTGCAGCTGACGTCAGAACAGCAGAAACCGTTACTAATTCACCAACGTCACTTTAGAGCTAGTATTTGAATGATTCTGTAGCGTAATGTCTAAAGTGATGACAAAACAGGTGATTTTCGCTCACACTTTACGATAAGGCTGAACAGCATGAACTGCCATCAGTCTACAGAGATCTCCCAGTATTTCCCTGTTGCAATTGGGAGATCACAATAATTAACCCCGGAAAAAGCTAATCACTACCAGATTACTGTTGTGTTTGTGATAAGGAAAAACACTAAACGTATGCGGACAATTCTTCGTTCTTTCTGTTTACTGAACTAGTCTGCAGTAACGATCTCAGCTTGAATCATAAAAGCTGCATCCAGATACTATTGGAAAATATGCCTAAGGGCTTATTATGCGCTCTCTGTCGCCATCTTGTGCATGGACAACGTCAACAGTCTTTACTCTGCTCAACGACAGGCTGATGGATGCAGACGCGATGTATCTTAAAAATTATAAATATTTAAAATAGGCACTATCCTTATAAATAAACAGCATAGATGCAATCTAAACAACTACATTCTCACCTAAAAAAAAGCCTCAAAAGTACATTATGTTGTCCAACAGCTGCAATATTTGTCCAACTGTAGTGAGTTTATTGATCTGCTGTCACTCTATGTGGGCGGAGTAATACAAAAGGGTGAGGAGGCTGTACGAGTTCTGATATTGCAGAATATCACACGGCTATCAGCCAATCATATTTTTACAACAGTTTCTGTCTGGTTCTTGAATCTGTGTATATATTAGGCATGGGACGATAACTGTTTTCAAGGTATACCGCGGTTTTAAAAAGTGAAGGTATTAAAACCTCCAAAGTTTTCTGCTGTATCGATTTTTCTGTATTTACAAGTTGTTTTTTTAATGTTTTGTTTTAAGTTTTTTAGTTTCAACATGATCTTCAGCAGAAAATATATCCAAGATGCCATTTTAAATTGTAATAAAATCTGTGTTTTTTACGGTGGCCGAGAGAGCTTTAACGTGCTGCAAAATGCATGCAACAGCGTTTCACATTTAATCATCAGGTTATTTAATAATAATAATAAATAAAAATAAATAAATAAAATAATAATAATAATACATTTTATTTATAGTGCACTTTTCTCAGACCCAAAGCACTACAAGGCAAACAAAGCAGAACAATAAAAACAGTAAAAAAAAAACACAATAAAAAATAAAATATGAACGATTCAAAACTGGATGATTAAAGTAACAAAAATAATTAATCCAAGTTAAAAGCAATGGTAAAAAGGTAAAGTTTCTTAAAGTCCAGAGAAGCGGCATTCCTGATGCTGATGGGTAGGCCATTCCATAACTTAGGCGCACTGTACGAAAAAGCACAACCACCCATAGTCTTTAGTTTGCAGCGTGACTGATACAGTAAAAGTCCAATTTTAGGATACTATTTACAAAAGACAATAGAATCGTATAATTAGGATATTAAAATAAACAACAACAAATAACCCTCATTTTTAAAAGACCACCACCAACAAAATTGAGCAACAGTTACAGCATAATTACACATCCATATCTCAGCAGGGTCCGTCATGTTTTTGTGTCCCCCAGTCTTAATCTGCTGGTGTTTTTTTTGTAATTGCTTGTGTTTTCTGGCTGGCTCTCTCGGCCACCGCAGTTTTTAGCACTAACGAAGTCAGCAGAAGTCAATAATTAATTTGAATTATTTAACCTGACATGTTTACTGCTCCAAAATATTTTAAAAGTTTCTCAAAACAAAATATATTGTGTTCAAAGGGGAAAAAGTTTTTGTTTTTCACCCAGACATTTATAAAGAATATGTTTTAGAGCAGTAATCACAATATCGTAAACCCGTGATATTTTATCCAAGGTTATCATACCATCAGAATCTTATACCGGCCTACGCCTATATGTATTGGCTGGATTTGTATTTAGTAGTCCAGTCAAAATTGAATAGTTGAACTGAAAGTTGATTGGATTAAAAAAAAAAACAACAAAAATTTCATTTACAGTTTGCCAAGTATATTATTATTAATTAATGTCGCCTTAAGAAGATTAGTTCAACTTGGATATTTTTGTTCTTCCATTATTACTTGCATACATCAGAATAAAAGTGGTTCAGACACAATTTTTGACCACTTCATATATCTTTGTTGAAAGATTCTTGCTTTTGGAATGAATTTGTATTAGTTCAACTTATTTTATGTTTGTATTTCAAACAGGTCTCTGTGTATTTTTTTTTTTTTACTAAAATTATATTTATTCCTAATTTGGCATGATTATTATGTTAATTTGTGCATTTTATGATCATTAAGTGCTAATACAACAAGACAAATACCTCGTTTTTGTAAACTCACAGCACTTGGCAATAAAGTTGATCAGTATTCTGAAAACCCATAATGATTTCAAACTTTCAACCCCCAAATGAAAATTCTGTCATTAATAATTTACCCTCATATCGTTCCAAACACCCTGAGAGCTTTGTTTATCTTCGGAACACAAATGAAGATATTTTAGATGAAATCCTGGAGCTCTCTAACCCTCCATAGACAACAAGGCTCCTGAAACCTTCAAAGTCAGTAAGGTACCAGAAACATTCCATGTGACATCAGTGGTTCAATTGTAAGTTTATGTACCCATGAGAATTCTTATGTGTGCTGAAATTATATACTGAAACGATTTTGTTGAACAGTTTCTTCTCTTCTGTGTATTTCAGGACATGTTCATGAGAGCACGCAAAATAGAAACATGGGTGAATAAAGTCTTTATATCAGTTCATTTTGGTGGATTCTTGTAGATTCATAAAAGTAGTCACATGTAATGTTTTGATAATATTTTTGGTTCCTTTTTGGATATTTTGAGAGTCAGAGAGCTCCAGGATTTCATCTAAAATATCTTAATTTGTTTTCTGAAGACGAATGAGGGTCTAAGGAGTTTGGTATGACATGAGGGTGAATAATTAATGACTGAATATTCACAATCCTGTTAACCCCAGAACCACCCTTTCAGATCTGTAACAGCTATATAGTGCTTATTTCTTTTAAGATAATCACAAATCATACAGGAATGTTCAAGCCCAAACGATGTACTCTTTGAAACATAAAGTTTTCTCCAGCTGAAAAACTGTTTGTACTGTTCCTCGTTTTGGTCCAAGAGTTTAAGGTGATCTGCCAGTTCCTTGGGAGATGGGAAATCATCCACATGGATGAAGGCATCTCTTGGTATGAACTCCTCGTAGTTATATCTGGGTGGGCCAATTACGACAGGAACTGTACCGAGCGCTAAAGGATTGAACAACTTCTCAGTGAAATAGTCTCTGTGAATGGAGTTCTCAAAGGACAAGTAGAATTTACAGCTGGACACCACATTTCCATAGTCTTCACTATTAATTCGATTATTGAAGTGCCCTCCATAGGTGTCCACATTGATGTGTTTCACAAACTCATAGTAGAAATGTGTGCGCTTGTGGTGCCCTTGAAAGTTACTCACTATCCAGCAAACTAGTTTATCCTTTTTGGGGATGGTGAAGTTTTTCTGTTCGTCCGTGGCATCGACGAGTCGACCGTAAGGCACTGGAATATCTGAATTCCTGTTGTAACTTGATGTCACATTAAACCGATCATTTAGGAAGTCATTTTGATTGCAATGAGTCGGAGACTCCATATTCCACCATATCCACTTTTGGAAAGCCGGTCGCGGGGGTTGTGGAAAATCTGCGCTCATATCTCTGTGGTGAAACATAACTCCATGCGCTTGTTGGACCAGACTTCTGTCGTATGTTAAACGACAGCCGTGGATGTTGTACTCCGAACCACAGTCTTTGAGGTGAAAAGGTACTCCGAAAGGAGCCATCCAGATCAACACGAGGATGTCTTGGTCTTTTTTAGCAGTGTTCGGTGCAGGTGTTATAAGTGGATTATCTGAGGCATTTTTCAGAATGCATTCATAATTCTGCATTTTTAGAACATGGAGGCAAGTTTCTGAGCAGCTACTGTTTGTGTGGATACCCATAGCAGGGTATTTGGAAAAGGTTATGTTTGGATTGTTGTAGACATAGAATATACATACAAAAGATATCAACATGAATATGACAATGATTAGTTTCTGTGTGGGTTTTGACGGAAGTGTGAGCTTTATTTTATCCATCACTGTTATTTTATCCATCACTGTGCAGGGAAGAAGACAGAAAATAAAATATTGTCAGATTAATAAAATTGTCAAAATTTGAGTAAAAAAAAAAAGATATTTATATATATATGAGCAATTTCATGTAAAATGTCAACCTTGCCATGAAAAAAATAAGTTTTCACCAAAATAGAGAAACTGTTTCTACATTTTTTGTGTAAGCTAGTTTTTTCCAGTACTTTAAAATACTCAAAAATGTATCTGTCAATGTTTTCAAACTATTATATTTGATTTACCAAAGTGACACAATTGGCAATTTCACATCGGTCACATCCATAAAGGAAAAGTGTCACATCCATAACAACACTTTTTGATTGGAGATCGCAGTTGTTCAGCTTTGGCTTTCGTCTTTGTCTTACGCACTAAAATTCCTGCAGGTCCCTAAGGTGAAATATTCAAATGTCTTCCTATCTTTTCTCATGCATTTGTTAGCGAACTGAAGATCCTCGGCCCATCTTTGCTCCTAAAGGACTAGACCTTTCTTTGATGCTGCTTTTGTCAAATCACATCATTAACCAATTTACCTGATTACTATCCCTGAATTGCTCCTGTCTCAACATTTTTGGGGGGGTGGGGGTTACATTTGCATTTTCCATACTGTCTCAACTTTTTCTGATTTGTGGTTGTATATATTATAAGGCTCAATTATAATTATACGGGACACTTTAAGGTACCATCAGTTAATGTATTTACTAACATCAGCAAACAATAATTTATTACAGTATTATTCTGATTTGTTAACTTTAGTTTATTAAAATGCAGTTCATTGTTGTTAATTGTTTAAACACAGTTAACTAATGTTAACAAGCACAACTAGATTTTAATTATATTTGATTAAATGTTGAACTACGATTAATAAACGCTGTACAAGTAATGTTCATTTTTAGTTCATGTTTGGTAATACATTCATTAACTAATGAAACCTTATGCAGTGTGGCCATTGCAAGTATAATCATTATATTATCATAGTACATTAGTATATATTGATAGAGTAAATATGTGTATGGGTTTTGGCTTTGTTTTGTTATATTTAATAATAAGCTCTTTACTTCCTTATTTGCCCGTGACATGGGGGTTTAATGTCCTATTTGATGTTTGTCAAATCTGCTTTATGAAATATATCAAACCATCTTAATTTTTTTAATATAATTGTATAGTTTAAAGTGGGACCATGTGCAATTTACAAACCTGTCATTCTTGTTATGCATTTTAGTATCTTTATACATTTACCCAGTTTTTTAAATGTTCAGTCTGGTTTCTAAATGAATAGCAGCTAAATTAACAGGTCCTAACTATTTTATTAGGGGTTTAATAGTTATATTTTTCTGCTACTTATTTCTTAACTTTCTCATGTTTTGCTTTATCTTCAGATGTTATTCTTGTATTTTTTTGTCATTTAAGGACAAATCCCTTGTTCATACACTCAGTACTCAAAACCCATTGTGCTATAATAATACATTCAAAATATTTGATCTGTAGAGTATGAGCTTTAGTGTTACAGCATGTTAAGTCCAGGCTTTTTGTTTCCTTATTTCTTGGGTGGTAGTTTGTATTTAGATAGGCTAATCTCATTGTTAAATCTGGATTTAATATATTAGACTTCTTTTTATTTTTAAAATAAGTGGTTAAAGTTGTGACTGTAACCATTTAAACATTTATTAACGTATAAGTAACAAACTTGTCATTCTTGTTACTTTTTTTTTTTTACATTTAATTTTTTTATTAATCTGTTTTTTTTATACAAAATGTTGTCATAAAATATTTGAAAAGAAATCACTTTTTTAAACTATATCTATAATTTTTTTATCTTTAATGTGAGCACGTTTAAACAAGTAGGTGTATTATTATTATCATTAATTTTGCAGTTTATTATTTTCATGCTGTTTCTAAAATAAATCATTAGAAACATAAATAGAAAGACTTACCTCGATGTAAAAAATGGAGAGCATCTAAGCGTAATGTCCCCATGGTTTGTCTGAGACTTTTTGACAATCACTTCCCTACTGTTAGACTAGTTTGACCAGCTGGTGAAGGTGACGTCTGGCATGTTTTACATAATAATTTGGATATTGAAACTCTTTTCATAAACAGGGTACAGTCGTAAAATTGTAAACGGACTCAGCTCCTGAACAAAACAAGTGACTGATGGAACGCAGCATTTAATTTTTATTTTAATTCCACAACAATTCCCAATTGATAGATGGATAAATATCGGCTTATGTAGGCCTATGAAAATGACTAATGTACCAACAATGAAACAAAACGCCCACTTTAAATGATTAATTCAGCAATTAAACTTATGAATACGCCTGCACATTTAAAATATATTGCACATTGAAATAAGCCTTTTAAATCTGGCTTGCATGGCTATGGTGTAAAGTAGGTTTTTGTCCTAATTGCTTAATTTCTTTATTAAGCGTTTATTTTCTTTCTTTATTTTTGGAAAGGGGTAGGCTTATGGTGTTGCATTAAACATCGTAGGCCTACACTCACCGGCCACTTTATTAGGTACATCTTACTAGTACCAGGTTGGACCCCCTTTTGCCTTCAGAACTGCTTTAATCCTTCGTGGCATAGATTCAACAAAGTACTAAAAATAATTCTCTGAGGTTTTGCTCTAAATTTTGGTTCAGCAGTTTCTGAAATACTCAGACCAGCTCGTCTGGCAGCAACAGCCATGCCACATTCGAAGTCACTTAAATCACCTTTCTTCCTCATTCTGATGTTCGGTTTGAACTGCAGCAGATTGTCCAGGCCATGTTTACATGCCTAAATGCATTGGTGTTGCTGCCATGTGATTGGATGATTAAAATTTTGCAATAGCGAGCAGTTGGATAGGTGTACCTAATAAAGTGGCCAGTAAGTGTATATATTTTACTGATTGATGATTTAAAATGTTTCATAATCGTTTTGACAGAAAAATCAACAAGAAATATTGTCCTTTAAACCTCCAAAAGTTTCATGTACTATATGCTTTATCTGTGGGTGATTGCGCTGTGTGTGTGTGTGTGTGTGTGTGTGTGTGTGTGTGTGTGTGTGT
>CAIGQZ010000253.1:5927300-5956918 GCA_903798205.1 Danio tinwini
GAAACTGGCAGTAGGACTGGAAGTTGAGCTTGACTCCATCCTCAACCTGAAAAGGCCCCACAAGCTCATCTTTGATGATACCAGCCTAAACCAGTACTCCACCTCCATCTTGCTGGCGTCTGAATCGGACTGGAGCTCTCTACCGATCCAGCCACGGGCCCATCCATCTGGCCCATCAAGACTCACTCTCATTTCATCAGTCCATAAAACCTTAGAAAAATCAGTCTTGAGATATTTCTTGGCCCAGTCTTGACGTTTCAGCTTGTGTGTCTTGTTCAGTGGTGGTCGTTTTTCAGCCTTTCTTACCTTGGCCATGTCTCTGAGTATTGCATACCTTGTGCTTTTGGGCACTCCAGTGATGTTGCAGCTCTGAAATATGGCAAAACTGTTGGCAAGTGGCATCTTGGCAGCTGCACGCTTGACTTTTCTCAGTTCATGTGCAGTTATTTTGCGCCTTGGTTTTTCCACACGCTTCTTGCGCCCCTGTTGACTATTTTGAATGAAACGCTTGATTGTTCGATGATCACGCTTTAGAAGCTTGGCAATTTTAAGAGTGCTGCATCCCTCTGCAAGATATCTCACTATTTTTGACTTTTCGGAGCCTGTCAAGTCCTTCTTTTGACCCATTTTGCTAAAGGAAAGGAAGTTGCCTAATAATTATGCACACCTGATATAGAGTGTTGATGTCATTAGACCACACCCCTTCTCATTACAGAGATGCACATCACCTAATATGCTTAACCGGTAGTAGTCTTTCGAGCCTATACAGCTTGGAGTAAGACAACATGCATAAAGAGGGTGATGTGGTCAAAATACTCATTTGCCTAATAATTCTGCACTCCCTGTATATATATATATACTGGTCTATTTTGTGTCTGACACATTAATTATTGCATTATACAATACTGATTTATTTTACATGCAAACACATTAACAACAGAGCATTTTCACACACATGTAGTGTTTCCAACAGCAGAAATAAAAAATAAACTAAATAAAAAGAATAAAATAAACAGGCCTGATATTTTTCACTTTAATAACAAATTTAGATTACAAAACAAAAACACTGACACCGGCGTTTTTTTCCCATCATGCCTTTTTTTTCGTTAAATAGAAATAGCAGGCTACCTTAAATCGATCGCTCCATGGAAAATAGGTCTATGTATTTAATAATGATAATGAATTTTGTCTGGTTATATGAAGAAACGTATATGATTGGCTCTAATTCTTATATAACAAGCCTCTGTCAACATTTTCAATATAAGTCATTAAAGATTATGTCTTGAGCATCGTATTTTACCAGATGCTTGTGTTTTTATTTCCTCTCTCACTCATGGTTCATGTGCGTGCGCTGCGTTAGACATTATTAGCCCCTTTCACACATACAGACCTTTTCAGAAAATTACCGACAATTTTCAGAAAAGGTCCGTATGTGTGAACAGGCTCTCTTTGAAAATACCAGCAATTCTCTGAAAATAGAAGTTGTAACATTACCGGTAATTTGCCAGAATGCTGCTCTGTGAACGCAGAAGGAAAATTGCCGGAAAGAGCACGTTCACTTCTAGAACGTGCTGACGTGAGACGTCTACTTTAGCAAATCAGAACACACAGATGCATTCACGTTGGCGCTGTTTATGAAAATAAAAGCCTTTGATTATTTTTCCAGACACATTTAGCTGCTGACTAACATCTAACACATTTAGATGTTAGTCAGAGAACGTTTCTATGTTTCTTCTTAATGCCAACTGTGTAAAAAATGATTGATAAAATGTTTATGATAAACCGCCGTTTGTTTACCTTCAAGCTCTGCTTCAGTTACTTGACACGTGTACACGCGAAGCAGCCAGTGAGCGCCAGCACACACACACACACACACACATTATGATCATCTCGACATGTGAAAGTCTTCATATGTTTTCATTGAAGTTGTTCACAATATTTATCCATCCACAGAATTTGTAATGTGGTCAAGTGTGTAAAAATTTAGCTGCGTTTCGCGTTTCTGCCTTTGGATGTCTCCCAAAGCAGCTGCATAAATGATAAAGCTTTAAATAAAAGTGAAAGCGCCGGACCCCTTCTAGGACCCCATCTATGTTTACAAATAGAAGCGCAGCCGTTTAGAGGTCATTTCTAGGTAATGATGTCAGAATTTTGGAACGGATGTGTGAATGGTCTTTTCCGGAAAAATTCCAGAACGTCCTCACCTGTGTGGACAGTGCTTTCTTGAATTTAAACAAATTTATCTGACGCAGCTGAGGCGGAGATTGAGGCACACTCTGACAGGCATGTGGAAACGGTGGGTGGGGAGAACTAGCATTAAAGGCACAGGCAACAAAAAACAGCTACAATGTGTTCAGAGCAGAAAATCCAACATTCGGAAAGGTCTAATAAATAATCTGAGGGGTGTTTTGAGCTTAAACTTTACAGACACATTTTGGAGACACAAAAGACTTATCTTAAATCTGGAAAAAGAGGCAAAATATCACCCCTCAATTGTGCAGTAAACAAGACTAAAACACACTCTATCCATAGGTGTTGATATTTGTTGATTATAGTATTTAAAATCAAGTCTTAAAGGGCACCTATTTCACCCCTTTTTTAAGATGTAATATTAATATTATGGTTCTTCTGAGTGTGCCAGTTTAGATTCAGTTCAAAACACAATTCAGATTTTTTATTATGATGTGTTAAAAAGTGTCATTTTGGGGGCGTGTACACAGTTCGTTGTTTTAGGGGCGTGTTGCTTCACATGAAAATTAGTTTCGACTTCCTGCCCAACTTAACAAGGGGGCGGAGCCAAGAGCTCCCCTCATTGTGTATGGCGGCAGACAGAGAGAAGCAACTTGAGTGAGAGGACCAGCATTCAGCTGTATTTGTATGACTCGGACACAGACAAAGCAGAGAGTACAAAATCATTTGTGTCTTTGTATAGTTTTACACCCAACTGTGTGCTAGTTTAAAGCTCTGAACTTGTAGCCTACACCGAGACTAATAACCAAGCACATTGAATTAACTTTGACTGAAGGGCATCACACACCGGATGCACCGCGACACGGCGCGCACATGACAGTTGAAAGTATTGCACATTGCGCCGGTGTGTGTCACCTAATAGAAACTTATGTTTAGAATTCAGAAATGCATGCCGTTGCATGGCGCGACGCTGCTTGTCGCCGAGCGGCGCTTCTGGTGTACGACCTGCTTGAGGCTATAACTAAAGGGCGTCATACACCGGATGCGCCGCTCAGAGCCACGACACAGCACACCAGACGCGCACATTCGCATGTTATTTAAAATGAAACTATTCAGATAACGCTCTGTGGCGCGGCAGAAGTATGAAGTGTCCTGAGCAGGGCCAGTGCGTCCATAGAGGCGACCTAGGCGGCAGAATAGTGAGCAAACCCCCCCTGGTCCTCACTTTCATCCACGACACCCTCCCGGTCCTCACTTTCATCCGCGACACCCTCCCGGTCCTCACTTTCATCAGCGGCAACGCAAAATGCATAGCGCTGCGCGTCGTTAGTTTGTTATTTCCAATGGAGGGACGCGCACGTGAGGCAACGCGCTCGCACATTCCAGCTGCACCTAGTTAAGATGACAGGGAGCTTCTGTGACCGCAGGAAATGCAAACGGCTGAAGTTTAAGGAAGAAGCAATAAAAAGTACACATGTATGCAAACCCACCAAAACTCACAAACACTGGCGGCGAGGAGAGCGATAACGTGGTGAATGTTAAGCCCAATGAGCCTTACATCTAAAAATAGAGCAAGGGTGTTTCTTTGGTGACGTTGCTTTGACTCACGCTAAAAATGGCAGACGTGAAACAACATACTGAGGTTATGGTAATGCGCACCTGTCAATCAATATTGGTGGGCCGGACTCCTACGTCCAGTTGCGGTCGATCTCAAAACCGCTCCAATTGTTAAACTGAAAACTGTTCAATTGCACTGTTGTTAAATTGAAAAAAAGGACGGGGTGTGTTTATATCACCCCAATATGACGGTCTATACACTATACCTACACATATGTCTGTCCAAACTGCTTAAAAAGTAGATTTTTCACCATACGTTCCCTTTAAATACTTTAACATAATATTTAGTTGATTCTTTTGTTCAAAATAGGATAAAACGAGCCATTTATCATAAAGCGGAAAATAATAATATACAGTAATGAAGACATTAAGTGAAATAAATGGCAGAGTAGGAAGATTATGTAAAAAAAAATGAAAAAGGTAGAGACTTCAGCGTTATTTTGTGAACACATTTATAGTCTGAGGATGTGAATGGTTAGATTCATCACTTCAACTCTTTCTTCAACACTTACGGTTACAACTTCAAAAGTAGATGAGCTGATTCTGCCAGTTTGGCTTTGCTGATTGCCAACTACTCTTGTGTAACTAGTCAAACAAATGACTAAGATGCCATTGAAGGGTGTTTGAGGCATTGGCACGTGGTTTGATAGGTGTGTTACTGGCATGTGATCATGTTCAGATTCCAAAGAGTTCACATGTTTGTAGCACTAGTAATTAGACCTTATAAAAGGAATTGTTTTGGGGCTATGACTTGTGCCATGATGCCACTTTTTCAGTTCATTTTGTTTTGGGACATCTGCCTTCAATTCAAGTTTATTTTTTTACAGTATTGTGAGTTTCTTGACATCTCAATCTTAATCAGTAGGGTTTAATATGGAGTTGTTTCACCCTCTGCAACTATAACAGCTTTAACTATTTTAGGAATGCTCTTTTGGGAATTTTTGACCTTTCTTCTTGAGGCAAATTTGTGAGGTTAAACCAAAGGTGTTCATTCGGGTTGAGGTCAGGACTTTGTGCAGGCCAGTCAATATCTTGCAGTATGCACTGATGTGCAGGCATGTTGGAATTGTCCAAATTGTCCAGCCTGATCTCACAAGGAAATGTAACTATTTCATGTTTTGTCAGTTTAGCAGCTAATTTGCATGAATTCATATGAAAATGTCCAAGAGGCGTGGCACCAAACTTCACACATAAACCCAACAGTCATTGGGGGCTGAGCAAATCGTACTAAATTGTATGAATGAGATCGTACAAATTAGTCAATAAATTAAATAGTTATGAGCTGCCATGACCTAGCATTAGCTGTTTCAATCCAACTGTTTTTATGCGCATTTCGAATATGCGCATAAAAAATGGTTGATGGAAACACCAAGATGCGCATACATTTTAAAAATGTGCATAAAAACATATGCGCATAACTGAGTAGGATAAATCGTTGTATTCGATAAGACAAGATGCGCATAAACTACGTGAAAATTCTGGTCATTCTAAAATGCCGTAACCATCTAAGTATTAGTATTAGTGCTAGTTAAATTTTAATTTTGGCTTCCAACGATTATGAAAAAACATTAATCGAGATAAAACGTTTATTGCCTTATATATCACCCCTTTCCAGTTATACACATTTGTTGCTCTGCAAAGCTCAGTTTCACGTGAAAATGACTAAAAGCGTGTACTGTAAGTTTTGCAGCACGGGATGCGCATTATTCATTGATGTACATTCAAATCATTTGTTTTTAAAAGCGCGTAAGAGAGCGCATGCTGTTGTGTGTGTGTGTGTGTGTGTGTGTGCGTGCTCAGCAGAGACTAACAGAGCAAACACATCTAAAGCCATCTTAATGTGAGCACTTTAATGGTCAAATACATGCAAATTTGTGTCAAAACGCAGTGTTTAGTGATTATTCCTATTAACTCTCATATATATGTAATAAACAAACGAGTTGAGAATCATGTGAATAAGAAACTATAAATCAGAACTGTACTGCTCTTAAAGTGACAGCGCGCAATATTCCTGCTGCCGACTGTTTTTATCATGAATCAAACAACAAAAGGCCAAAATCACTCCCTGCTCTTGACTGAAGGACTTTTGTAGCTGTAATTAAAGTTTTTTCCTGACAGTGAAGAGGCTTAAAGCACAGATTGTTTCATATTTTTATTCCATTGTATTTATTTCCTTTATTTACAGGGAGGAAAATAACTGCATATATACAGTTGAAGCCAGAATTGTTAGCCCTCCTGAATTATTAGCAACTCTTTATATTTCTGTTTAACAGAAGATTTTTTCCCCCAACACATTTTCAAACATAATAGCTTTAATAACTAATTTCTAATATCTGATTTATTTTATCTTTGCCATGATGACAGTTAATAATATTTGACTATATGATTTTCAAGATACAATTATTCAGCTTAAAGTGCGATTCAAAGGCTTAATTGGGGTAATTAGGCAAGTCATTGTATAACAGTAGTTTCTTCTGCAGACAATCAAAAAATGTATCACTCAAGGGGGCTAATAATATTGACCTTAAAATAAATTTTAGAATAAATAATTTTTAATAATACATTTTTAAAATTTAGGTTTTAAAATATTTAAACCTACTTTTATTTTAGCCCTCCAGAAGAAAAAATATAGGAAGTACTGAAAAAAATTCCTGAATCTGTTCAACATCATTTGGGAAATATTTATTAAAATTATTATAAAAAATATAAATAAATAAAATCACAGGAGGGCTAATAATTTTGACTTCAACTGTAATCGTTTTCAAGAATCGTGATTACAATTATTACAATATACTTACAAAGCATACAATTATGCTTATGATTTTTTCCCCATAATCGAGCAGGCCTAATTAGTGTTATGTTACTAATGACCTCTAGAACTTTCAAGAGCGCCTGTGCTCTGCATCTTATGCCTTCAAACGCCACCATGTGTTCAATCCGTGCCGGCATTGTATTGTGAGGCGCATTTCATTCATTAAATAAAGAAAAGATTGCCGCAGCTTCTCCTAACACAGCTAATTCCGTCTTTACTGTTGATATTTGGCGCCAGTTAATTAGGAAGTGACGATTTTTGTTCTCTTTGACTCGTTGGATTGAAACGCTGCTTTATTTGCACGTCTTTTATGCGAGGATCAAGTTTTGCACAAATTTAATTAGCATCTTTGGATGTAAACATTGATTGCTGAAGGATTAAGAGTTCCTTTTACTGGATCTAAGAGCACACATAATAGAGAACACATAATAATCCCACATTCACCAAACTTAACACTTCCCACATTGCAGTAAGACACCACATGCGTCCTATCCTATGCTTTTGGTGATGGTTATAGTAGTGATGTAAGTCTAGATGCAGCTGTTCAGCCATGGAAGCCCATTCCTTTGGTGGTGTTTTGCATCCTGCACTGATTTTACAAGGCAAATTTGTGAGGTTATACAATAGGTGTTCATTTAGGTTGAGGTCAGGACTCTGTGGAGGCCAGTTAATATGTAGTGGAGCAGCTGTTGTTGTTATAATACCACTTATAGTTGACTATGGAATATTTAGTGTTGAGGAAATTTCATGAATAGACTTTTCACAGGTGGTAATCTATCATGCTTGAATTCAACTGAGGAAGTCGGAATCATCACTTAAACATATATGCCTTGTACATTCATTTATTCCAGAATGATTTGTCACCACTGATTTGTATAGCATACTCAAATACTATAGTATTTCTCCACCCTGTCTGTCAAATACCATCAAACAAGCTTCGATTTTTTTTCAATCATGCAGAACTCAAATATAGGTGTAAAGCATTTCGATTGTGTTTCCACAGAAGTTCAACAGTCTTCTTAAAATAACGGTAATCATGACATGGCGTAAACACATTGACTTATTTGACAGACATTTCTTTTCCATATGGCATTGAAGTTATACAGTTTATCAGTTCTTCGTTTTTTTTTCTTAGGGATCGAACAAACAACTTGTTGCAGATCAATGTAGGACATTAGGAAATATCTTCTCCCTTCATGTTCAGTCTTTAGTATAAAAACAGCTCTTTACAGATAAATAAACCTGGTGTGCAAAATAATTCCATTATATGTTCAATAACCTTTTGTGTTCTGCAAAAAATATACAGACAGATATAGAAGTATTTTTACACTACAATGTTAAAGTATTTGTTAGTGGTGTAACGGATTACAAATCATACAGTTTAGATTACATTTTTTTAGTCACGGCATTTTTTGGATCAGCCAAAAAGGGAGAGACAAATGTCATTTGCTTTCCATTATAAAACAGTACTGTTTCAACATAAACAGTACTGCAAGACACTTGGTTTTAACAAACAGAACTTAGAATCTGTAGTTTAATGAAAAATAAAATGAAGAAATAATCAGCTGAATAAAAAATAAACTAAAATATTCAGTAGTGTGAAAATTCAGTGTTGCTGATAAAGCTAAATATTAACATTATCATTTGTACAACCCATATTTACTTAGTCTTATCTTTAAAAAAAATGGTTCAGTTTTTTTGCATTTTCAGTTTTGAATGCAGTTATTTAAAGAATTAAACATACACTATGCAAATCATCATCAGTTATCATTTATGTGGCGTGGTGGCTGTGATTCTGATCTTTTAATGATTAATCGTGCAGCTTACACCGAATGCATTGATGCAGGCTAAACAAGCAGTGACATAAAACACCTTTAATGAAACCCACCACAACTACTTCTGTCATCATTAAATTTACAGGAGAATGAATGCTGTCATTTATGTGATTTGAATGATGCGAGAGGCGATCTCTCTGTTACAAATTTAGGATTTATCTACGAGTAAAAAAAAAAGCTATGTATTAATCCATGGGTCACATGTGTTCTGAACCGTGGGTTGTGATCCGTACGAATCATTTGTTGTAAATCGAGAGGATTGGTCACCAATCATTACTTCCAACCTGACAATACCTATGTTTCCATCCACCTATTTTTATGAGCATAAAAAACGGTTGGAAACACCATGATGCGCATGAATTTCGAAAATGCACATAAAAAAAAAACATGCGCATAACTGAGTAGGATAAGATTTTTATTCGATAAGAAAAGATGCGCATAAACTACGATGAAAACACTTTTACCGCACAAATTCCACTATGCACATTATAAGAGGTAATGTGATGATAAAAGTGTGTGTGAATGGACAAACCATCAGGCTGAGCACATTATAAACCATCTGAAATGTTGTTTTGGTCATTCTAAAAGCCTTACCATTTATGTTATTAATGACATCCAAAAATCAAGAGCGTCTGACACCTTCAAATGCCACTGCGCGTTCACTGCGTGTCAGGACTGCCTTCTAAGGTGCAAGTCATTTATTAGATGAAGAAAAGATTGACGCAGCTTCTCTTATCGCAGCAGTTTCAGTTTTTACTCTTGATATTTGGCGCCAGTTAATCAGGAAGTGACGTGATTTTGTTCGCTTTGACTCGTTGGATGGAAACGCAGCTTTATTTGCATTTTTGGATGGAAACATAGCTAATGTCAAATACCACCATTCTTCTAAATATCTTCTTGTGTTCAACAGAAAGAAAGAAACTCATGCAGGTTTGGAAAAAAAAATGTTGTTCACTCTGAAAGTTAACACACAAGAGTAAGGAGATTGTTTACTATTAGCAAATAGTTTTTACATGGACAAACACAGAAATAAAACCCCATAATTTACTCAGTGGCACTTTGTGTTGAGCACAAACTACATTTTGTAAAATGTGTGTACTGTTTAGCTGCCAACATGTCTCAAAATATATCAGTGTTCAACAGAATAAAGTACCTCCGCCTAGGAATAAGGGGGAAAAAAAGTGAGCTCGTTTTATTTTAATGGGTGAACCATTCCTTTAATCATTGAAGATTTTTTTTTTCCTGACAAATGACACCGATATTCTTGACCATCATGTTATTTTTCCTCAGCTTTATTTCAACATGTGGACAGGCTTCAGTTAAGCATGGAATGGAGACAATGACAATCATCTCTCTCTCAATGTGAGTAAGTTATGCTCCTCTAAAGTCATGTACACTGACCCCTGCTGGCAAGACAAGTATTAGTCTCAGAAAACATCCTCCACCAGAGCCATAACTGAGGACGATCCATCAAGTAATGATTAGTTTACAATTGAACACGTTTGCCTGACATTATTATTTACTATGTTACAAGCTTTTTACAACTTAAAAATAGACTAGTCACTAACATTTCGTCCTATGTACTTGTAAATACACCTTTTTTTTTGTACAAATCCCGTACCGACACTTCAACCAGTAAATGTAAGGCAGAAGAACAACAGAAGCATACAGTTAATCATCCAACAACAAGATGTTAGCTCTTCCACAGAAAGGAAATGTAGTGCCTCTGAAAACCAAACAATGACACTTAATCAGTTCCAGGTGAGGATTAACTGGTATGTTTGGCTAGTCTGACTGCAAACAAGCGAATAATTAGATGAACGTCTCTTGAATGAAATGACTAGTTATCACATTTCTGCAGCAATACTATACAGCATACGACAACCATCGGGAACCCTTGGTTATCTAAATAACAGATGCACTGTTAAAAAAAAATAAACTGTGACTTTACATGCAAATACACCCAATGTTTACATCGGGCTTCAGTCTGAAAAAGCAGCATGCATTGAACTTGAAGTGAAAAATTCAAAATCAAGTTCAATAATGGTTAAAACGCTCACATGAAGGCAGGTTGATGAAGCGCTGCCCAACAGCAAAACAGTCAGTAGGCAGCACGTGGACAAGGTTTGCTTTCAACCAGGTCATAAACAAAGCAAAGGAGCAGAGAAGTGCCATCCTGCAACACGAAAATGACAGGGAAGCCGGAAGCCAAGATTCACAATGCAGGTGAGGTTACAGAAGTGGTGGAGTGTGGAGTCCAAACCTGAAATAAAACCATTTTAAGAACAAAAGGCAAATCAACCTATTGGTTCCCATTGGAGGATCTGTTAGGACTGAAGGAGGACTCGTGCTGATTTATTAATGGCAGAGCATCTGTTGGCACTTTTTAACTTGTTGTAACTCCCAAACTTACCAGAGGATAATGAAGTCCAACAAAGCCCCTGAGAGAACTTAAAGGTAATGGCTGTTCCCTGAAAACAAAAAGGGGGGCACGAGCAAAAACAAAAATGAACAAAGAAGATCTGAAACATTAGACAGCGACTGAGAGAAAACAAAACCATTTATGATGATATGGTAGACATTTTCTTCCCATATCGAGTGCTACGTGTTATTTTTTCTCTCAGTGCACGGCCAAACAAGTCTTGAAATGTCAAACAGAAAATGACGTTGGTCACTATTAATCCATGACTTTCCCTCACCTCACTCTTCTCTGAATGAAGATGAGCTTCTGCAGTGGTCAACAGTGGTGCTTGAATGTTGAGGAATGTTATCCGATGAGGGGGAATGGCTGTTAATAAGGTGCAGGCGTTGTGTCTGTAGATGTGCATGTGAGATTGTCTGTTTAAAAGCACATGGGTCTGTGTGGAGAACCCTCGTCTCTGATCCAGCTCACAGTGTTTACCTTCCTACAGGTGGCAAAGGCGGCGCTCCTCTCATTACTGCCAAATAAACACACATCTATGAGTCCAAATGCAGAACATGAAAAACGATCACTGCATTCCTCCCTGCAAAGCCCCAGCGACAATGCAGCACAATCCTATTCATGTCAATGGAAAGCTAGCGACTTTTGTCACTATTGGTGACAAGATGTATGCATCGCAAGCAACAGACACATACTTTAAGCAAATGAGAAGTGATTACTAGGGCCAGATGGAATCTGCAGACATTTTTTACTATTTCTGCACAGAATTTTGTTAAAAATCTGCAAATTTATGCGGAATAATTTTGGGAGTATCATAAGTAAAACCTTAATATATGAACTAAAAAGTAATACCTTTTTAACTTGTATTTAATGTTTACAATGCAAATTCAATTAGATCCACTTTATTTGGTAAACAAAGCAAGTCTCTCATATAATATATCTACTAAAAGACAGAAAATACGACTTTACAAACTGTATTTAAATAAATTATATGAACATTTTCATATTAGTCAATAATTATACTGAAAAAATATAAATTTACACAAATAAACAGAATCAATGATGTGCTAGAAATCTGCAAGCGCAGATTCTGTGTGGGCCTAGTGATTACCAATTATGGCAAACCGTTTAGACTCTCATTTATCCTCAGCACATGAATTCTTCTTATCAACAATTAAAATCATCATTATCAGCTATTAATTTGTTAATAGTGGAAATATAATTCCGGATATCAACACTAAATTGATGTCAACAATTATCACTAGGGATGCTCTGATCAGGATTTTTGCAGCCGATACCGATTCTAATGCTTCAAGCTATATAATGCATCAAAGCATATGTTCCCTTTAAGTGTGATACTTAAGTGGAGATCTCTACTTACCTTAGTGAATAAATGAAGGATGTTGCATATAATCCCTTAAACATTTCTTTTTACCATTTAGGTGTGAACATCATAGCCAGAAGCAGCTTTACAGAAAATAACACGACACCAATATAAAAATATACTTCCATACATTAGAAGAGTCTTTACTGATATCTAACTACTTTTACTAGTAACAATCACATTCATGACGTCAGAATTTCACTGTCATTAGCGACCTTCAAATATCAAAAATTACCAGTGTGGAAATACTCTGAATTAAATAGCAAATCAGAGTTCTCTCTCTTACTAATCATCACAAACAGTTTCAGTTGGTCAAAAATACACTGCAACTGGGTTTTACTTACTGCAGACAGTGTGAAAAAGGCCACAGAAACTAAGCTGCAACAGTTTTATAGCTACCAGACAAAAACATGGTTGAAAAGCAAGCAGCAGCACGTCATGCTCAATGTAGCATACATTGGTTAAAATTAAACCAAACCAATAAAACTCTCGTAACTGTTCTGTTCATGGGACTTACCTCTGTTAGCTTTGCTTGGGTAAATCTTTGTGAAGTGTCTGTACTCTTCTGGAGGAGGGAAGTCGTCCAGAGGATGAAATGAATACTTGGACTCAAAATCATCTAACATTTGAGGAGAAAATCAATATTAGAGAAGAACAACTGATAAGACTTACACTAAAGAAGAATGCATCAAAATAATAAAACCATTCATTTTCTTTACAGTTTGGTCCCTTTATTCATCAGCTTTATCCAGCATATGTTTTACACAGCGGATGCCTTTCTAGCTGCAACCCAGAACTGGGAAGGATTCATACACACTCATTCACTATAGACAATTTAGCTTATCCAATTCACCTATGAACATGTCTTTGGACTTGTGGGGAAAACCGAAGGAAATCCACATGAACACGAAGAGAACAAGCAAACTCCCCACAGAAATGCCAACTGGCCCAGTTGAGGCTTGAACCAGCAATCTTCTTGCTGTGAGGTGACAGCGCTACCCACTGCACCACCCAAAATCATAAATGTTGAAAGTAAAAAAGAATTCTCATTTCACAAAAAAATGCTTCTACAAAATTCTGAAACGCTACAACTGTTTTCAGCATTGCTAATGGCAATAAATGCTTCTTGAGCATCTGTTTTCTTAGACTGGAGAAAGAATGCTGACAATTCAGCCCTAAATCTTACATATAAAATATACTTTTACAATACAAATATGTTTGCTCAAGCACAAGCAAAGAAAAAGCAAAAAGAAAATATGATAAAGTTCTTACATATATTTCGATTTATTGTTAAAGCTTTTCTTAGAAGTGTTTTTCATATAGAAACTTTTAACATTAAAAACAGATAATACCACTGGATAATTGATTTAATTAGCCTTCATGAACAAACAAACTGTGTTCATGAATAAATGTCATTCTTTTTTTCATTAGCATTAAGTGATGTTCATGTGATGCTAAAGCGCTTTAATGTGTCTCTCTGGATTAGGCATGGATAAGATTCTGACGATATGATAACCTTGGATAAAAATATCACGGTATCCTAGTATTGTACTCACTGCTCTAAAATATGTTTTTTTTTAACTGTCCGGGTAAAAAACAAACTTTTTTTCCCCCGTTGAACAATAGATTTATAAAAAATATATATATTTTGGAACAGTAAAATATTGCATATGAATCATTGACTGCTGCTGTCTTTATTAGTTTCAAAAACAGATTTCTTTACAATAAAAAATGGCAATTTTGGATATTTTTTTCTGCTAGAGATACTGTTGTCCTAAAAAACAAAAACCTTAGGAACGGTATTACAGAAAATGTTGGTGGTTTTAAAACCTTTACTTTTCCAAACCGTGGTATACCTTGAAAATGGTTATCGTCCCATGTCTACCCTGGGTAAGTGTCTCTGCTAAAAGAGTAAAATATTAACGAAAGGCAAACATTTGAGTAAATAGGTAATTACACTAAACTTTTCAAGTGAAATGACACTTTAAATTACCATACTTGTACTGTTGTCTTTTATGACAACACGGATAATATTTGTTTCTTATTAGCATCATAAATTCACTTTAGGAACAGAGTGAAATGTGCACATGTTTAAACTAATCTGAATATTATAAGTATATTCGTAATGTGTTGTGCATCTCCTGTTGCACAAATAAAGAATAAAAGATGTATAAACACGCTGTTGGTACCATTTCTTGAACTATGTCCAATGCAGCACTAGTAAGGTTGTCAAAAGTATTGACTTCAGTACTGAAGTTCTTAAAGCATCTATTTCCTGTCCATTTCAGCACATTCTTAAATACCACAGACTTGTGTTCAAGTACTCACCATATATGACTGATTAGTCGTGAGGTCATTGGTTTACCAATTTTCACCAAGTGCAAACACAAATACACACACTAGAGCTTTTCAAAGCTGCGTCAATTAATCGATCTGTCAGAAAATCACTCATCCAGTGCTCAACATATATGAGTACACCCCTCACAAATCTCTCATTTAAATAAATATTTTCTATAGGATGCTTTACAATATTATATTCATGCATATACATTACAGGGCTCGAAATTGCGACCGTTTTGGTCGCATATGCGCCCAAAATTTTATCTATGCGACCTTATAATATATTTGGGAGCATTTGTGCGAGTGCATAAAACTGATGTCGTGCGACCATTTTCACAGCAAAATATTCACGACGTGCGGATTTAGGAGGCATTCACGCATTAAGCATTTTTGCACCTGAAAACACCTAACGCAGCACTCAGGAATGGTTTAAAACAGTTGACATGTCAACTTGCGGCAGTAAACAAAGCCAGCAATGCTTGCCCCGCCTTCAGACTCTTATTGGCCCACTGCGCTAGAACAAAATGCGAATGGATTGGTTAATATCAGCTGTCAATCACTCAGTTTCGATGACAGGGAGCTACAGCCACAAAAACGTAAAGGTCTGGATACAAGAGAATGAAAACAACACTGACAGATTTAGTTTTAGAAACCATCTAAAGTTATAAATAATGGCACATCTGATCAGTGATCATGTGGTGAATGTCAATCCAGTATTTACACTTTTCGAAGAGTGGATAAAAGTGTTCAAAATCCGCTATGAAAATGATTAAAACCTTCACCATAAAGGCTGTGGGACGGAGTTTTCAGGTAACAGTGTTTGCCACTGAATCTACACATTTTAACATGAGATGTTCTTATTTAAACCTTAATTTAATCGTCACGATGTTGTCAGTCGCGCGACTGACACCGCGTTCACTATCGATAAAGAGCATGCATTAACTAAGATGAAACTAATATTGCAGCTCATCAAAAGACCGTTAGTGCTATTAAGATGACGTATGCAAATAATAAGTTATATGTCAATATCATCTGTGCAATATCAGACAGCACCCGTGAGAACAGCGCAGTTATTATTGTTAATTCAGTTCAACTCATTTACGTCAAGCAGTGCGTGCAGGGCCGGTAAGCGCATGCAGATTTTGTTTATTTGCTAGTTGTGATTAGAGTGTTAATATATAATAGAATCTGTAAATATAAAACGTGTAGTAACGGTGCTCAGAATTTTTGGTGGTTGCGACTAAATTTTGTCAGGTGCCCCTAAATGTTTGAAGTTAGGAGCACCGGTGCTACCAAGAAAAAAGGTAAATTTTGAGCCCTGCATTAGATTAGTCAGTACTGAAGCCAAATCTGGAGCTTATCTAACAAAATAACTTTTACGTTATGGAAAAATTATGAAATAAAAAAAATTGTAAAGAGCCAAATTCAAGAACAAAAAAAATTGTAAAGAATTGTTGAAATTTTGTAGTTTGTAATTTTTTTATTTATATTTTACATGAATTTAAATATATTATCTTTTTATTTCGGAAGATATTTGGTGACTAAAATATTATTTAAATAAATATATCTATTTAATAATTCTGTTTTGTTCAATAGTACCAAAGGATATTACCTATATTCACTAAGAAATTGATTCAAATATTCATTTTCAAGATGTGGTGTACTCATTTTGAACTCTATTGAGCACTGTATGTCAGCTCAATGACAGATCAGCTGATAGACACGGCTTTAAAACAATCCAGTATCCCTAAATCTGTATTTACACTCGGTGAAGAGTGGTAAACCGATGACCCTCAGTCATATCTGTTTAGCATGTGAACACAATTAAAAACACGCTCAAATATTAACGGTAAAAATTGGTACCAAATGTTTACTTAAGTTGATACTTTTGACAACCCCAGGCTCTAGAATCCTCTAGATGAACGGTGGATGCTGAAACGAGTGGGTGAGGATGCAGGTGTGGCTGATAGGGAGTTTAAAGGACTCACCTACGAAGGAGCGGGAGATGGAGGTGTGTCCATTTCGGATAGGTGGGGGAGGGGGCGGGGGTCCAGCTGGGGTGCGGGAGGGGGGAGGAGGGGGCTTGCCTCGGCTTGGTGCGTCTGAGCTGGTGCCGTGAGTCCGATAAGGTGGTGGAGGCGGCGGTGGAGCATCCCGACCATTCCTCGATGGCTGCCCAGGAACTGGAGGAGCTGGAAAGTCATGACATATTGACATCAAGCAAGATACTAGAAATCCGAATCAGGGTTTCTGCAGGTTTCACCAAGGTTTTAAGACCATCAAGAACGAAATTTCAGACTTATATAGAGCTAAGCGCTAAGGATTTTAAGTGGCCCATCTAATTAGTTATTTCTTAGCCACTTAATTTAAATAAGTCAAAACATATGGACCAAAAAAAAAACTATTTAAAACTTTAATAAACAAAGTATGCACAACAGACTGTTATAATATTATTTCTAATATTAAATTTTATTGAGATGCATAGGTGATTGGAATTTGTTTGTAGAACCAATTGGGTAGCTTTGCATAAACAAAGGAAAATTAAGACCCATTTAAAATGATTTAAGACCTGCAAGACAATATTTAAATGAATTTAAAATGTTTTAAGATTCCTAAAGTTTTGTTTTATAAACGTAAGACTTAAGACCCTGCAGACACCCTGTAAATCATAATTGTCATGAATCATATTTCAACTTTTGAAGCTACAAACTGTGTGAGATTTAATTAAATTAGGGTTGTCCTCCATTTAACATCTGTGAAGCTTTTATTTATTTATTTTAATAATTTTTTTACCTATTAATGGATAGGACAGTAGAGAGTATAGACAGGAAAGCGTGGGGAGAGCCCCAGAGTGCCGTGTGTCGACGCACTAACCACTACACCATTGGCGCCGACTTAAAAGAAAGGTGAGAAGAACAGGGGAGTTTGCCCTTGATGCTCTCGTTTTTCCCCATTCAAATGCATCATGCGAACATGTTTTTCCAAAGTTAATCTCATCAAAACAAAGCCACAAGATTAGCTCATTACAGATCCTCTGGATGGGCTCGTGCACACCTCAGACTAGTGTGTTAAAAATTCAGGAGGATGCACTGCTTTCAAGCCAACCAGCACTATGTTGCGATCCGTGTAGGCATCCAGTTTGTACCGCAAAATGAATCCCTCAACATCTGGCAACACACGCAGGCATTCCATGATAGTGACTCTGAGGTGGAGTTTAAACTTTACCACTAAGGTACGCCTATGTTTTTTTTGTGTGTTTTTTTACGTATTGTGGTAATTTGCACTTTGTGTCAAAACGCTATTTGTCTAGATAGTATCTGTATACTCTCCGTTTGACTAGTGTACGATCATTTTCCTCCAAATACGATAATTTTGAGGTTATGGTACGATACTTTCACATTCACAATCTGGCAACACTGATTCAGAAAGACTCTGAAAGCATGCATCCGTGACCGCAAATGCAACCTCTGGTGGACAGTATCAAACGACGAAATTAGACAGATTAATTTCCAAATGAGGTTATTAATTAGCAAATGATTTAAATATTACAAATGTAAACATTAAATAAAGCCATTCAGAAGTACAGAATATGCACTCACTCACAAAACGGTAAGGTTTATAATCTGTTTAATACATGTTAACCCTCTTAAAAATCATTAAATGTAGATGCTGAATCACTCGTATGTGTTTAGTTCTAAAGTTTAATTTCAAACAGTTTATTGTATTTTCAAGATCTGAGGTGAACTATCTGCTGCTGCTTTCAGTAAATGGCAGTAAATGTCATGTAAAATGGCATTCAAACTCGCATTGTTAGTATTTAGCACTGAATAAAGCACACAAGGTTAACCTGAGGTGATCACTGTCAAAGGTTTCTGTTGTTCAGCTGTGAGAAACAGAAGCGGTTTCTAATATATCAATTGCGAGATGTTGATTAGAACCAAAACTCCTTTTAATATGGAAAATATTCCCTCTATCGCGTGTCTTTGTTTCTTTTTTAGAACACAGTTTAAATCACTCGCTCCTGTACTCAATCTGGCAACCTGCTTCTTGCATTTGTTTTGATCCAGGAGTGCAATACCTAGTTCAACCACTGGGTGTCAAACTTACATACTGCACCTTTATTTTTTTAACTGTTTTTAAACCAGCAAAACGTAAAAACACGAATTTCTCCAGAAGGAAAATCAATAAAGGAAATACTGTGAACATTCCCTTGATGTTAATCATCGCTTGGGAAACATTTGATTTAAATAATATATCTAAAAGTAGGGCTAAGAAATGTTTGCCTTCAACTGTAGATAAAAAGAACAGATTTTCTTTAGTTACACTAAAAAATAAAACTGAAAATACAAAAGAAAAAAATAGATTACTAATGTATAACTTTCTAAATGTCTCTAACAGCACATTATTGTTCAAATGTCTAGGTTCAAGTGATTTATTTTTACTAATTGAATACTTTTACTCAACAGTGAATCATGAATTGATTGAAAGCGATAACACAGATAATTTCATTATCAAATTATTTCCAAACATAAAATCTACCAGCTTCCACAAATACTATAAGCACATCAGTATCATTTAAATAAAAATTTATCTTTCTTCACCATATCAACATACTGAATTTAACTCTGAAGGAACTTGTGACAGAAAACTGCAGAAGAGGCTAGTGAAATGTGCATAACAGGAATAAATTGTAGAATTACTGTACAATATCAACTTTTCTAGGGGCCAAACAAACTGCAGTTGATATTTATCAATCCACAAAGTTAGAAAATCTGCATCGTCACAAAAGCTGCAAGCAATTTTAATTCTCTAATGTAAAAGCATGTACTCAAGCATAGTCGTCTGTGTGCTCCATCAGCTCTATTCACCTGTTTTCGTTTCTGTCAGTTTGGCGCCATCTTGTGACTGAACAATGCCTAGGTTATTATGCGCCATCAGACAGTTTTGTTTCTGTCAGCTTTGTGTTTTTGGCGCCATCTTGTGACTGAATAATGCGCAGGTTATTATGCTTTATTATCTTGAATCAGCCGGTTTTATTTCTGTCAGCATAGCATTTAAATAAAGAATTAATAAACTATTATGGCTCAGAACAATATTTTGAGTCTAATTTTTATATTGTGTGGCAAGTGTCTGTGTAATAAGCAGGATAAAGCTCATTCAATATGGTTGATTACACAGAATAAAGCCCTTAAGAGAACAGCTTCACATTGGGCTTTATGCTGCGATAATCTCATTTATCCCAGGGTTTCTGCAGGTTTCCCAAAATCAAATTCAAGTCTTTTTAAAAACATTATGAATGAAATTTCAGATTAATGCAGGGCTAAATGCTAACATTTTTTCCTAATGACCTGGTGGCTGTTTTTACTAGATTTTGACTTGCTTGTCCTCAGTTGAGTTAACTTTTAATAATATGTTAATGTAAAAAAGATGACTAAACCATACTGGTAAATAAAATTAATAAATAGAACCTTTGCTACAAGTTTTATTAGGTTGGACTGCTGATGATTGTATGGGTGTTAGACTGATTGTGTAGCTTTACATGAACAAACAATACGCAAGACCTCTTTAAAGTGATTTAAAGGGCATCTATGATGAAAATCTACCTTTGTACGCTGTTTGGACAGAACTGTGTGTAGGTATAGTGTGTCCACTGTCATACTGGAGTGATAGTAACACAATAAGTCTCTTTTTTAATTTCCTGACGTTAAAATAAACCCAAATCCCAGTGGTTTTGAGGTCCACCGCAACATGACGTACTGTAGGAGTGGGGTTTTCCCTGCCCACTAATTTGATTGACAGGCACCATGTTTCTATAATAAAGTATACACACGTCCACAGAATTTTTTTTTTGCAAATAAACTGGGATAAAAACATGTTACAACTGTGATTTTTATAAGGTTAAAACATTTTTAAAACCGCATGTTTGTAATAAAGACAGTAAAATCTATATGTAATTCTTAACTGCTAAAATCACCACGGCCGCATGGTGTCAGTAAACACTTATATGTATATGTGTGTGTGTGTGTGTGTGTGTGTATCCTCTGCATTTGTGTGAGACTCATCATTTCAGAAAGGCTTGAATAAACTTCACCAACAATACATGAAACAAACTTGTTATTTTTGACTAATAGGCTGTATTTCAGCTTCATCTGAGTGTGTCTCTATCACTGTGTATTAGACACATGTGGGAAAGATTTTTTGAAATACTGCGATTTGATTTGTGATTTAATTTTGTAGTCAAGATTCAGCTCAATAATCAGTAAGTCGTGGCAAGAATTCTCCAACTGTAACTTTCAACTGTTCAATGTCTGTGACTTTGAAGCCAAACTATTCCCATATTACCAATGCTGTTTTTCTTTGATATCAATTTGTCTAGAATAACGCTTCTGAAGCAGCAGACGCCATCATCCCACTTGTCCAAGCTTTCCGGTTTGTTTTCTTTCTTTTTTTTTGTGGGCTTTCTGCATAGTTTGGTTGTGCAATTCTGAGTGGGTAGAACGAAAGTGTGCTCACTCAATTGGCTAGTAAGACTGTCACACACAGACGACAGTCACACATTTGCTCTGGGCGAGGGAAATTAAATAATACATAAATAATTCATAATCGAAGCCTCTTGCGATTAACTAATCGCAACATTTTAAATTGCGATTCGATTTCGATTAATCGCACAGCCCTAGTGGGAACGGTAGGCAGGGGAAATGGCTCATTTGGATTTAAAGCCACAGGATACAAAAACAGCTACACTGTACTCAGACACCAAAATGGGCAGATTCTGGAGACTATAATAAATCATCTGATGGCTATTTTGAGCTGAAACTTTATAGACACATACTGGAGACATCAAAGGCTTATCAAACATCTTGTAAAAGGAGTAAAATAGGTGCCCTTTAAGACCTACAACACAATATTTCAGAGAATTAAAAATTTAGATTTTGAAATAGAAGACATATTAAGCCTTTTTAAGATTGCGCGGACACCCTGTATGCCTAACATATTCACCACTTTTTAGACACAAAAGCTCACCTGCACCTCGTCCCGGGGGCTCTCGTGCTGGAGGAGGGGGTCTGCCGGCCTGCGGGGTGGGTGATGGAGGTGGAGGCGGTGCATGTCCACGGGTCGGTGTGTGTCCAGCCGCTGAAGGCTTCTTGCTAAGCGAGTTGTGTCTCTGGGGCAGTTCAGGGGCTGCTTCGTTCACAGGACTGGAGGGTCCATTGGAAAGCCCAGACTGCTGGCGGTATGGAGGAGGAGGCGGGGCCAGAGAGGAAGAGGAGGACGAAGAAGAGCGGCTGCTCGCAGGAGACGGAGGAGGTTTAACAGGTGGAGGGGGGGCATTTTCACGCACCGGTGCTGGAGAGGGTCCGCGCTGCTCTGGAGTCGGGGGAAGAGGCTTTTCTCGATTGTACAAAGGTGTGCTGGCCTTCTGCAGTGGAGCAGGAGGAGCATTTCCACGCCGGGACATTGGGGGAGGTGGAGGCGGAGCAGAAGAGCTGTGCTTCATACCTGTGGAGGGGCTGCTGCCTCCAGCTGGGGAACGGGACAGATCAGGAAGGGACGGTCTCTGCGGACGGCTGGACTCAGGAGGAGAGGCCTGCTGAGAGGGACTGTCGGGGTCTTCGTGATTGCCTGGGGGGCGAGGGGCAGCAGAGCGAGTGCCATGAGGGTGCAATGCAGACCGGCCTGCAGAACCATCTGTAACAGCACAACCAGACCAATGAAACAATCAATTGTTACTCTGTCCATATTCATTCATTCATTCATTCATTCATTTTACTTCGGCTTAGTCCCTTATTAATCAGGGGTCTCCACAGCATAATGAACAGCCAACTATTCCCGTAAATATATTACAGAGCAAATGCCCTTCCAAAAGTCAGCATTGCGCAATAAAAATGTGAATAATTTTGTTATTGATCATTTAATGTAAACAAGCTTTCCTAGATAAATCTGGAATTAATTTATACTATATAATCAAATTATTTTAAATATTATGAATTATAAGTAATATTATATTATGATTCTTCAAACTGTGACCCAAACACACACTGCACAATAGTGGGTGTGAAAATGTCTATTTTTGGGTGAGCTGCTTCTTTAAATATTCAACAATTAACACACCTCCTACGGGTCGCAATTTTGGGACACCACCCTGAAACAAGCCTCCCACTGGCTGGACTGGTGCAGAAGAACCTCCACTGCTGGACACACCTCCACCGCTTCCTTTCGGCTCTGAAGAAACATAAAACACTCATGGACCAGCCTAAAATGGTACACTGCTGTTAAAAAGTCTGCCAATGACTACTTTCACTAATTAAGGACACATCAAATTGATTATGTCAGACATTCATAATGTCATTAAAAGATTTATATTTCAAATTAATTCTGATCTTAAAGCACTAACATATTAAATACGTCAATATGAACAATCAAATCAGCATATTTGAATGATATCTGAATGTTCGTGCAACATTGAATACTGACAAGTTTTTAAATTATAATACTTCACAATATTTCTGTATACAGGTTTCCCATTTTAAGTCAAATATCAAATTCCCTGACTTTTACTGACTTAAAAGCTCATCCATGACATCTAATGGACAAAAAAGGCTGTGGTTGTGCTTATATTATAATATTAAAATAATAATATTATAGAGATGCACCAAAGTGAAAATTCTTGGCCGAAACCAAAAACTGAAAAAGAGGAAATCAAGGCAGAAAACCAAAATAAATAAAACCAATTATTACTGGCTTTATGACTATGACTGTGTACTAACCTTAATAAAATCAAGACATTGCAATTGCATGAATTAATATTAGAGTCTCAAAGAATAAATCAATTAGAAATTATGAAAATATTTATTTAGCACATTGCAACAATGGGTTATCACTTCTGGGGATGGGGACTTCAGACAGATAACATCTAGCTGTTGAGCTTGTCATCTGTCTGACATTTGAGAGATTGTATTTAAATATGGCCAGGGCATAAATTAACATTTTTGTCAAATTTAAAAAATATCTAGCAGAAATTTGGCTACAATAAGATAGTTGCACATATAGTAGCCCATGTCAGAACAGAATGGCCTACCTATTATTATTTGAGGCACTTTCTTGCAGGATTTCACTGCACATATCAGACATCTAGTAATGAGAGACAAGTCTTTTTTCAGCGCTCTGATCTCCTCCTGCACTGCTCCCTCTCTGTTTCTCCACATCCATCACGGTCTGGATCATTTCGCATGTGCGCTGATTTATTTCCGCATTCAAGTAATGATCTTTTTAACGCAGATAAAGTGCAGAGGATCCGCAGGCACATGCTACTTCAGACAAGCCCGTGCAGGTCGCGGTTTCTGGCTGTATTGTTTTGGTGATAAAAACCTTTCAGCAGAAAACTGAAAACGCACTTTTAGGCCATTTTCGGTAGCTGAATATTCAGTGCATCCCTAAATAATGTTACAATGATAACAATATTAAAAAAGTTATATCATTTTGCTTCACTTAAATAGCCGCTATGAGAACAATAATGGATAATTTACCTCCAATTTAGAAAAAAATTTAAATAAATTTTGAAGCCAAAGCTCTTAAAATGTATATTACCATGGCATGTTAGCATTAGCTAACAAGTACAAGCTAACCATAACAACATGCTTGATGGGGCATAATATAAAAAATATAGAAAATAGAATTTAAAAATTGAATAAATAAACAAAATAAAATAGCACTTAGACAAAAATATATGAAAAAACTTCCTGACTATCCAAGTCTGGAATAGACCTTTTAAAATTCCATGAGCTATGGGAACCCCGTGTATACTTGGTCAAATAAAAGCAGACTTTGTGAGAAATAGAGATGAAGGTTGTATCAGGGTAATGTATGTTATTATAGGGTATTCCTTTAATGTGCGTGAACAAAAACCTGAAAGCCTCTCAATACAAGAGCTCTTACAGTGTCTGCCAGCAGTTTTTGCACTCACTCTCAATCAAAGGAGCGCTCCTGTCATTGACTCCGGTAGTTTTCTTCAACTTAGCCCCTTTGCAGATGTCCGAGAGCAGAGCGCCTCTGCCCTTGGCTTCATCTCGGCTCAGCTTGGGAGGAGTTGCGTTTGCCTGTGGAAGAAGTGACTGTGTGAATGGATGTAGGTCTGCAGCTAATGATAAATCTGTTGATTAATTTATCAATTATTTGACTAATGTAAATGATACATTTTATACAAAATGTCCATAATTTGACATTTTTTAACCTGCAGATTAGACATTAAAGGGGACCTATTATGCAAAGTCACTTTTATAAGGGGTTTACACAGTTGTGTGGCAACATTCTGTGAACACAACCCGCTTATAATGGTAAATATGTATTAATTCTATTTTTTATAATCACACTTGATAAAAACAGTCTGCAGAAACACTTTGATTGAGATTCTCCTATTGTACATGTCATCAGAGGGGGAAGCCACGCCCATTAGCGACAATCTCTCCCTCATTAGCATAAAACATTAGTCTTGTTTTTGAATCTGCCACTATGGTGACACACAGGCATTTGTAGCTCCACCCTCATTTAAAAAGAGCACAATATTATTTGAATCTAAATCACCAAAATGCCACAATTAGGATCAAAGCTAAAAAGAGGCAGTTTCAAAAAGTTATGAAACATTACTTGTGGGTTATTTTGTGCTGAAATGTCACATACACAATCTAGGGCAGGGGTGCAAACTCAGTTCCTGGAGGGCCGCAGCCCTGCACAGTTTAGTTCCAACCCTAATTACACGAGATCGTACTAATTGAGTGATTTAGTCTTGTTTGATACCTACAAATAGGTGTGTTGAAGCAGGGCTGGAACTAAACTCTGCAGGGCTGCGGCCCTCCAGGAACTGAGTTTGACAGGGACATCAGAGATTATTATTATCATTTTACATCTTGTAAAAAGGGGTATAATAGGTCCCCTTTAATCTACCATGAAACAGTACATATGTAACCAAGCCCATGACAAAATGTTAAACTTAAAGAGTAAAAAAAAAAAAAAAAAAAAGGAACTGTGTAAACAAACCTAATAAAAACTAAATTTGTAAGTTTGCTTGATTTTATTGCCACATCAGCAACTTATGGATATTTCACAGAAACATTAATATAGATAAAAACATATCACATAATACTAACTTTAATAACAAGTTCATGTTTTAATAAGAAATTAAACCAAATAAATAAATAAATAAGTAAAAGTTACAAAAAATGACACAAGATGATTTCTCAGCTCAGTTTTTGATGAATAACTAATCATTTTAAAATCAATTATTTTTAAAAAAACATCCATCAAAGTGCTCTGAGCATATAAATCTTGTCTAGATATGGTCATGGTTCATACGGTCATGTCTGGTCTAAAAAAAAATTATTTGAAAAGTGTTTTTCATATATGGTTGTGTCGATCTTTTGCAACTGTCCTATTCCAGTTGCCACTGTTCTTACATATACAAACTAATAAAAGAGAAAGAATGTTCTTAATCTGAATGGTGAAACTGCATATCCATGTGGTAATGAGGTCATTTATGGTGCTGGCCGTGCAATAAAAATTAAAGGAAAAAAAAAGAAAGTCTTTAAAGAAAACAGGCAGCTAAAAGGTACTGACCTGGCTGAGGGTGGGTGGAGGTGGGGGTCCAGCGGGTGGAGGGGGAGGGGGAGGAATGGGCATCTTGGATCGGTGTCCGGTGTTTGCAGCTGAGAGTCTGTGACAGTTAAAACTTCATGAAGACCGTCACCTGACGAAACAGAAAATAAACAAACATCAAAGGTATGAAAATACAGTACATTAAACAGTTTGGGGTCCGAACGATTTTTGCAAGGCTGTATTTATTTAATTAAATGTAAATTTAATGTAAAAACTGCAATAATTTAAATTTATTATTACCATTATTAATCCAGACTCTGAATATATGCAACTGTGGACCACAAAACCAATAAGTGTGCATTTTTGGAAATTGAGATTTATACATGAATCTGAAAGTTAAATAAGCTTTCCATTGATGTATTGCTGGGAACCATATGAAAACCTAATTATAATTAAAATTACCTTTAAAGTTGTCCAAATAAAGTTCTTGTGGATATGCATGTCGCTAACAAAAGATAAAGTCTTAATATATTAACACAAGGAAATCTGCAAAATGTAATGGAACATGATCTTTAATTAATATTGTAATGATTTTGTGAAAAAATGAATAAAATTATTTGACCCATAAAATGTGTTTTAGGCCATTTCCAAAATATACCTGTGCATAACACTGGTTTCGTGGTCGAGGGTCACAGACTTTGTTTAGAATATGTTATTCATTTCTGTAAAACAAATACAAACTTCATCATAATTAATTATTATAATATCAAAATAGTATATTATATTATAATGTCAAACGAATAAGCATTATAATAAGTTGCCAGTACAACATGAACCTTCACAAATCATTTTAATATGCAGATTTGCCACTCAAATTTTTTTGTGCCATTATCAACATGGATTTCAGTAGAAACTGCTATTTTTTTAAAATAATTTTATTGACTAAAATGACAGCATTTATTTGCTGCGCAATGTTTTTTTTTACAGAAACCATGATACATTTTGTCTATTTTTACTGCATCAACAGAAGGAAAAAAATATTTATTTTAAAGCATTTTTCGTAATATTAAACAATTTATTTCTGTGATACAAACACAAAATTTTGTCATATTATAATTGATAATATCGTATCAAAATAGTTTATAATGTCAAAATTAATAATAAGCATCATAATTGTAGTTGCCTGTGCAACATGATCCTTCACAAATCATTTTAATATGCAAATTTATTAGTCAAGTTTACCATTATCAATGGTAATAGACTTTAGTGGAAACTGCAATTTTGATGATTTTATTGACTAAAATCACAACATTTATTTGCTGCTCAATGTTTTTATAAAACCATACTGCATAAACACATAAGAAAAACCCATTTATTTTGAAGCGTTTGTTGCAATTTTACACAATTTCTGTGATACAAAGATAAATTTATAATAACTAAATATATTATAATATAAAAATAGTATATTATAATGTCAAACTTAATAAGCATCATGACAGTTGTCAGTACATAATCCTTCACAAATCATTTTAATATGCAGATTTTGCTAGTCGCAAAACAATTATCAATATAGATTTCAGTGGAAACTGCAATTTTTTGATAATTTTATTGACCAAAACAACAGCATTTATTTGCTTGCTCAATGTTTTTTTTTATAGAAACCACGATGCATTTTGACCAGTATTACTGCATTAACGCAAGAAAAACGTGTTTATTTTATAGCATGTTTCGCTATAAACATTCGCTATAATTTCTGAATAACTTAATCCATCCTTGCATAATAAACGCAAACTGACCCTCTGTCCTTTACACTGACATTCAGGAAAAGTTGGTTTTATATTCGTTCATTTATTCGGTCTGAAATGGCATGTAAGTATTCCATATAGTCCAGTCCTATTTAGAATTCACAAATAATAGTTTTGCGAAATGATATTATTAGGGAGAAGGTCTGAATGTGCAAATATAGAACCAACTTTTGCCTCAGTTACACTGACAATCTGAAATCTTGTATATGATATACTTTGTCCTCGTTAACGGATCAACCACTGGAGCTCAGATAACATTAATGCAGCTTAACGGGATTTCTTTATTTCTAACTGAACCAGCTAGTTTTTCAAGGAAGAAACATGGAAACTGAATTACAACCAGTGTAAAATTATAGATTTATACAGGACCTCCGTTTTTCTGATGCCTATGACGGCTAATTAGTGAAATGTTTAACGTTACGGTATTATAAATCAGTGGAGCTGCTCTGGGAATCTAGAGGAAAACAATTTGTATGCTATGTAAACAACACGGCCTGTAGCCTACGGCATACTTTATTCAGCTAATTTCAGCTATAAAACCAATAAATGCGTGTGGTTAAATTAGGTTTATGCGTGAGTCGTTACTTACTCGTAAATGTATTTACTTGTGAATTAGCTAGACTTTAGCCTTAGCTTAGCTTGGCCTCGGCAGGTGCGTCGGTCACGTCAAGACGTTTTCTGAAATACTGACCGACGCTGCGTGAAAACAAATCTCGTTTTGTCGAGCCTGGCATAATATGTTCATGAAATGTAATAAAACAATGTTTGTGCCTACTTTTTTTCCGGAATGTCCGATGTTTTCGCAAACCGGGTTCCCCTCAGACATGATCCCGCGCATCAATCGCCTTGATTTGCTCCCCAGTTCGGACCGGAAATTGCGTCACTGTAGGTCTTCACGTGAAAATGTTTATTGATTTTAAAAGCCCGTTTTTTTAGAAAGCAAAGCAAAGATAATCTGATGTACCTGTGACGCTTTTTCTTTTTGTTGTTAGAATTTGCGGTAAGATGTATCGTAAATGTATCTTTTATTAACAAGTTGCATTTTAATGTTGTTTTCATCTTTAATATGTCACAGACTCACACATCATCCTCATGTGAATACTATAAATACTGTAATATGACGTGGGTTAAAATATTACATTATAAAGAAATTAATTTAATACAGTATATTAATACAGTAATTACAGTATAACATTTATAGTCATTATTTATAGTAGCTAGTGTATTTGGTCATTTATTTTCACATTTACATATTTTTTCTTTTATAATTTAACATAAATGTATTGTTAAATGTTGGCAGTTTATTTTAACTTTGTTTATAATTTTTTATAATATTACAATTATTAGAATATTTTAATTACAGTTTTGTTCGTTTCTTTTATACTAATGTTTGTTTACCTCAGTAAAAGTTCAGATTATTAATTTGACCCTTTTTCAATAATTCACGACAATTTTTGGGTCATTTAGACTTTCATAGTAAAATGTAATTTATTAATTTTTATCTTTATTTTTAAAAGCTTTTTTCACACATTTTCAGTCCTTCTTAAATTTCTGAGCTCATTCTGTTTCAATGTTTGCTCTCTCTCTCTCTCTCTCTCTCTCTCTCTCTCTCTCTCTCTCTCTC
>CAIGQZ010000253.1:5967139-5977451 GCA_903798205.1 Danio tinwini
ACAGATCAAAACACTGACAGAATCCATGGATGGCAGGCTTTTGAGTGTCCTTGCAAAGAAAGGTGGCTATATTGGTCACTGATTTGTTTTTGTTTTGTTTTTGAATGTCAGAAATGTATATTTGTGAATGTTGAGATGTTATATTGGTTTCACTGGTGAAAATAAATCATTGAAATGGGTATATATTTGTTTTTTGTTAAGTTGCCTAATAATTATGCACAGTAATAGTCACCTGCACACACAGATATCCTGCTAAAATAGCTCAAACTTAAAACAAACTAAAAACTACTTCCAAAAATATTCAGCTTTGATATTAATGAGTTTTTTGGGTTCATTGAGAACATGGTTGTTGTTCAATAATAAAAATAATCCTTAAAAACACAACTTGCCTAATAATTCTGCACTCCCTGTATATCTCAAATATTTTGAAGTCATATATAATATATTATACAAAGAAATTTAATTAAATAATTGTATGTTTGTCATTTTAATATATTTGATTATTTTCAATTTACAAAATATAAATGTATCAATTTATAAAGTATATATAGTATGAAAATATATAATCTTATATTACGATATATAATAACAATAACTACATATAATACAATAATATATATCATTTAAATATATTTGTTAAGTTACTATTGTTACTATATAAAATAAAAAAATTGCTTAATTGTACAAATTGCTCTTTTTATTTATTTATTATTTTTTTAGTAAAAAAGTATGTGTGTGTTAGCGGACATTCCAGTATTGTCACTATTATATCTTTTTATCTTTTAATATTATTATTACAGCAAAGAAAATAAGTATTCAACATATCACCACCTTTTTTTTCTCTCAGACAACATACTTATGCTGTGATCACACCAGACGTGGAACACATGAATAAATAGCAATATTCATGCGTAAATAGACACGTGAACATTTTCAGTTTATTTACTTCATTTGTGTGTCAAATTCACTTCACAATAGATGCAGATTCGCATCATGGGCGGAGCTTCTGTCTGCCCGGTGACTCTAGTTCCGTTTCTAAATGGCTAACATGGATTTTATTGAGAGAATAGCTGTGTTTATGTGCTTTAGGTAGGCTAAAAAACTGCACAGATTTGTTCGGTGCCATGTCCACTAGATCCTTTCTGAGGTGCACCCAGCTCTGTGAGTTCATCAACTCCTCCGGAAACTATACCCATATGATGGAAGCTTTCAGCTGTGTTTCAGACTGAGTCGAGCGCAGTTTGATTAATTGTTGTCTGGTGTCGGCAAGAGAATTTCCCCTCGGGACACCAACAACTACATCATAATCACTCGCCTATAAGAGCAAGTTCATGATCAGAGATGTATAAAGTACTAGAGACCCAGACTTAAGTAAAAGTGCAAGTGCTCTATCAAAAAAGTGACTTGAGTAGAAGTTGAAGTGCTCTTTAAGCACAATACTTAAGTGGAAGTACTAAAGTATTCAACATTTTTGTACTTGAGTATTGCAGGTAGTTTATTTGAAAATTTACTACTCAAGTACTGAAAGTAAAAGTACAAGTATTGCATTATTTAGTTATTTTTAAAAAAGCAGTTAAAAGACATTGTTTTGTTTATTTTAAATATCTTTTTTAGGGCACAGGATTAAGCAGAACAAAAATAACCATGGTTTATAATATAAATAAATAAATAAATAAATATATAAATAAATACATATATATATATATTTATATGATGGGTCAAAAACACCATTCAGCGTGACAGCCTTTATAATAGACAGTTAACGTTATGTGAACATTGCAGCATGATATGAACCGCGGGTAGCTAATGGTAGTTAACTTATCTAGCTCTTATGGATAGCTCAAACTGCTGTTTTGTGTATTATATTATCTTTAACTTCCGACGGTAGAGTATGCATTTCATTCTATATGAACTGTCTTTCACTCCGACAAATGCAAACATTGGTTCTAAATAGGGTCACGGGTGGTCTTTTTCTTCATCACCACGAACAGTTGAAAGTGAAGGAGTTGAAGGTGAAATTTCTGGGTTTTCCATGTCTAAAACAAACCAAAGTGTTCTCAATGCAGGCAGGCAGCACTGTCTTCTTTGATCGTCTGACCAATGAATGATTGATTCGTAACATTTTTATAATTGTAACGAGTAACTATGCAACACATTAAAAATCTACTGGAGTAAAAGTATTAAGCTCATCGAAAATATGTACTGAAGTAAAAGTAGAAGTGGGAGAAAAAAAACAATACTCCAGTAGAGTACAGATACAACCTTTTAGTACTTAAGTACAGTAGTGAAGTAGTTCTACTTCGTTACTATACATCTCTGTTCATGATTGGGTAACGTGGCGCGAATGTCCCCTGAAGTTCAGATTTTCTAACTTGAGCAATTCAAACAAGCAAAACGCTCAACTTGCGCCACCTCAATTGCGTGAAACTTACTGACTTAACATGGAAATCATTTGCACTTGACGCTTCATCCGTGTCTGGTGTGAACGCAGCATAAAAGTGCTGTTGACTTGAAATTTTCACCAGATTTTGGTAACAACCAAAGAAATTAATAAATGCAAAGAAAACAAATCTAATTAGTTTACAAACAAAGTTATGTGTAATGAAATGAAATGACACAGGGAAAAAGTATTGAACACATGAAAAAAGGAAGGTGATAAAAACATGGAAAGCTCAGACAGCAGCTGAAATCTCAGTAGTTATTTAGCAGAGTTATTCTGCCCTTCGTCATTGTAAATTAATTTCAGCTGCTTCAGTCCAACATCTGCATTAGCAGGATGATGAAGATGAAACCAGAGTGGACATTTCAGCAAGACAATGATCCAAAACACAGCCAAGGAAACTCTCAAACGCTTTCAGAGAAAGAAAATCAAGCTGTGGAATGGCCCAGCCAATCACCTGACTTGAATCCAATAGAAAATACTAAATAAAGGTCAGTTTTGATAGATGATATCTACAGAACCATTAAGATTTTAACACTGTGTTGAAGCCTGTGAAAGAATCACACCTGAGCAATTCATGTGACTTGATTTATGAGAGGCATCTTTAAGCTGCCTTCACCAAAAAAGTCTTTTATATAAAGTATTAAAAACATTTCAATAGTTTCTCCTTTTCATTGTTATTAAACAACAATTTTTATTATATTATTTTTTGTTTGTTTTGGTTTGTTTTTATGTTTGTTTTGCCTGTTATTTTTTACCAAAATCTGATGAAATTCCATGTCAACAGCTCCTTTAGAAATATTATTCCCAGAAAAAAAACATTTTGTGTTCAGTAATTATTCCCCCACTGTAAATCTTATTATCTTTTAATAGATGCAATATGATGCCCAAGGTTTGTGTACATAAGTAAAGTGCTTGAATCTCCTTTTACCATGATAAAATCAGTGTACATGTCATTGCTTTAATGAGTCATTTTACTGATGGATGAAACTTTGAGCAGGGATAAAAAAAAGCGAATAAAACATGCAAAGCACTTCCAGCGATACATACTTTTAGCAGTTCACATAATGGAGAACCCTCGACATTGATAGAGAGCTGCTTAACGAAATGTAAGTGACCAAGGGGGATTTCAGTTGAACAAATTGACTGAATCCAAATGACACACTTGTTAAATACAAACACCTAGAAACAGACATCCACAAAGCCCCGAGGCCATGGCAGAAACGCCTGAAGAGTCAGACACAGAAACACCCTCAGACTGCCATCCTCAAACCTCAAGTGTCTTGTCTGTCGAAACTGGGTTTGTTTTGTACATGACATGTTAATACAGCTGTATTGTTTTTGCTAGAATATTCTGTGGACACAAGTCAACAAACATTTGCAGGAAACAAAACATCCTTTTTTGAATTGAAAAGGTAGAATATCAGCTGCTTTAGTCCAACATCTACATTATCAGGATGATGAAGATGAAACTAGAGTGTAATCAAGCTGTAGATCGGGCGCAATTTTTTAACAGACTTCAACTGAGTGTAAAAATCTTGATGGTTCTGTGGGTCTCATCTATCAAATCTGATCTTTAATTCGTATTTTCAATCGGATTTAAGTCAGGTGATTGGCTGGGCCATTCTACAGCTTGATTTTCTTTCTCTGAAAGCATTTGAGAGTTTCCTTGGCTGTGTTTTGGATCATTGTCTTGGTGAAATGTCCACCCTGGTTTCATCTTCATCATCCTGCTAATGTAGATGTTGAACTGAAGCAGCTGATAATCATTTACAATGAGGAAGAGTAGAGGGTTGCTGAAGAACTACTGAGAGATTTCAGCTGCTGTCTGGGCTTTCACTGCCTTTCTACACCTCCCTTTCTTCATGTGTTCAATACTTTTTCCCTGAGTCATTTCATTTTATTACTCATAACTTCATTAGTAAACTAATTAGATTTGTTTTCTTTGCATATATGGATTTCTTTGGTTGTTATCAACATCCGGTTAAAATGTCCTTTAGAAATATGATTTCTGAGAAAAATGTTGACATGTTTAATACTTATTTCCCTCACTATACATATTGCGACATTGCACTGTTGCTTGTGGTTTTATTATTTAATTCAATGTGTGCTATAATTTATAAACTGACTTATCATTCCAGGATAATTTACTCTCCCTTAAATGGCGTTATGAGTTGTTTTATTGTTGAACAAAGAAAGAAAATACTTTGAAGAATGTAAGACAAACAAATATACAGTTGATAACACAATAATAAAATAGAATTTGTTTTCAAATATTTACCAAGTGCTGCTTAATGGAGAGATTATGTTTCCCAAGCATATTTTTAAAGATAATAGTTTTATTAATTTCTAATAACTAATTTTTTAGTTTTTGCCATGTACATGACAGTACATAATATTTTACTAGATAATTTGCAATAACAACTAACTGTTCTGTAGCCAACTGAAAAACTATATATTTCTAAAGGGGGCTAATCATATTGACCTTAAAAATAGTAAAAAAAAAACAACTGCTTTTATTCCAGAAGAAAAAATATAATAGTAAAAAAAAACAACAGAGAATTTTCATGCTCCATTAAACATGCTTTTGGAAATATTTGAAAAAATAATAAAATTGACAGATTCATAATTAAATTCATATATAAAAAAAAATATTTCCAATAATATTTATCCTTTAACTGTATATTTCAACCCAAGATCATTATTGATATGTACCCCTATACACATTTCTGGAGATCCCCAAATACGTCCCAGGAGGTACGTTTTGCAGATTTTGTTTATCGTGAATCCACCAGAGGCCACTGTGAACACTATTTCAGATCTCAAATTTCTCTCGCAAGTGCCATTCGTGCCTGCTGTTCTCACGTTAAGCCACTAGAGGTCGCTGTCGACTGATGGACCTATCGACTGACCCACCATTCTTCTTCCCTAAACCCAACCGATAGTGTTTTCAAAAGCACTGATTGACCCACCCACCGCCTTCCCTAAACCCAATCGACGGTGTTTTTAAAAGCAATCCACTATTCCTGCCTGATTTTTACTACGTTTTCAGATCTTACCGCATTCTCTGTTACTTGTTTATTAAATTGTATAACATTTTTTGGCTTCTGTTTTTGTTTTACCTGCTTTCTGCAACCATTCTTCCCCAGACTTGAACCCTGTCATTGCGGTCAACTCTGCTCTGAGACTCATGTCCGCCAACATACATGGCGAGCTAACTGGACAAACTGGTAACAGCGGAAAAGCCGCTCACACAGAGGTAAGCGGTCAGCTGGTAGCTCAAAAAGAAACAAAAGTCGTCTGCGGCATCATACCGCCCTGTAAGGTTCATTTTAAAGATGAAATGCAGCCATACGTAGCTCTGGCTACATAATTCACGCTCTCCAGAAATGCATACGGGGTACGTTTTCACCTGTGTTGATATATTTTTCAGGCTTCGATTGTGAGTGCATTTTCTCATGTTTAACTTCAGATATTTTTATAGCTCGACAGTATCTCTGTGTAGAAAACCAAAAAATCCAACACACAACAGACTACGCTATTTCAGTCGATCTTTTTAACGTACTGTAGCAGTATTTCAGTCTGTCACTAGAGCTATCTGAGCGGATGACAACTGAAACTGGTCAAATGACTGAAGATCAGGCAGCAAACCCAGCTAATGTTCCCCTACTGAGGGAACACGCTTTTCTGTCACTCGGCGTAACAGACTGACAACAACGCAATCGAACTGCTCTGGAGCTTGATAAATGTGAATTCAATGACTGTCTCTCTTTATCTTTTCGTCTTTGACCCTTCTCTCTCGCGCGCGCATCCACCAGCCATAACTCATTTGTCATGTGGCATTTCATTTTAATGCTCTTGGCAGTAATGCAGCGGGATGCGCTGGATAAATAGGCAATTTGCTGCGGTGTTGCGCACTAAAGCAGAAGGATAGAATGAGAGTGAATGTGCAGGGCTGTCGATGGGCTCGCAACTCACCATCTGGTATGTATCCGGGGTCGAGAGGCATGGCGGCGTGTGCCTGGAAGAAGAATAACATTCACATTCATTCACTTTGGCTGTCTTCAAAGAAAGATTGATCTCATTGAAGTATAAGGAAATGTCTAAATACATTTGTTGAAGTGCAGATCAGTATATTATTATGATTTCTAATGGATCATTTGACACTGGAAAAAAAATGTTGCTGCCTTAATTTGTTTAGTTGAATCAAATAAAATCTCAGCTTACATTAGTTAAACTGTCAAAAAATATTGAGTTAAATCATACATAACTATAAAAATGTAGTTGAAACTTGATTAACTCATTAAAATATCTTAAAGTAACATAAAAAACAAACATTTGCTGTCATGACTTTTATAATTTATTACAGTGTGGAAGAAAAATGCTAAAAAAGCTTTTCATTACAGGAATAAATAGCACTTTTAAATATATTAGTAATATGTTATTTTGTTAATAATACTTTAAATATATTACATATATACTGTAAACTAATAATAATATTAATAATAATAATAAAATATATATTTATACAACAGTTCTGTCTGGTTCTTAAAGCTGATTGACCGATAGTCGTGCCATATTCTGCAAATAACAGCACTCGTCCAGCCTCTTCACCATTGTGTATTACTTCACCCACATACAGCAACAAGCAGAGGACACTCTACAATTTGAATAATAATTAATCATTAACTACAATAATGAACTTTTTTAGGAAAGAATGTAGTTGTTTAGATTGCAACTATACAGTTCATTAGTAAGGATTATTAGTTAGATTATCAGTTTATTAGTAAGGATAGTGCCTATTTTAAATATTTATAATTTCTGAGAGACAGCGCGTCGGTGGCCATTAGCCTGTCATTGAGCAGAGCAAAGACGGTTGACATTGTTCATCCACAAGATGGCGACAGCAACCAGATAATACCCCTTAAAGAAGGAATAATCCAGCATAATTTCAAACTACAGCTGATCAAATCATTATTAAACTGGTGAATGACTTTCTAAGTCAATCTCTCTCTTTTGTATGCTACAGTGCTGTATTTATACCATAATAATTGTAGTGTGTTAAGTGTGAGATGGGACTCACATATTAGGAATGTATGTATTTAGTGTTGGCCACTCTGTATAACCCTGAGTTACTTCTAGGTTGGCTATATGTTTCTAATGAGTCTCCTGTGTTCATTACTGCAGACTAGTTCAGTAAAAAGAAAGAAAGAAGAAATGCCTGCATGTGTTTAGCATTTTTCCTTATCTCAAACACAACAGTTATCTGGTAGTGATTGCATTGTTTTGGCTTTTTCGGGGTTAATTATTGTGATCTCCCAATTGCAAAAGAGAAATACTGGGAGATCTCTGTAGACTGATGGCATTTCATGCTGTTCAGCCTTATAATCTTGAAATGTGAGCAAGATCACCTGCTCTTCTGATGTCAGCTGCAGATGTGCATGAACGCCGGAAGAAAGTAGTTCCTCATACAACAAAGTTTGATTTTCTTTTTTATATGCAAGATTATACTTTCAAACTGTAGTATAAACGCAAGATCACATTCATAGCAGTGCGATATGGCTGTATATCATCATTGGCTGTATATTGCCTCCTGCCAGTGCCGATATACAGCCATATCGCACTGCTACTCGTATGATATTGCTCATATATATTTATTTATTTATTTTGACTTTTTTTTCAAATAATCTCTCTCCTCAAGAATACTCTTTATATTAATAATAATTAATTTCATAAATATTTGTAAAAATATTTACTATGTCCCAGGCTATCAGTATCCAGGACATGAAATATTTTAAAACTATAGTGGGATTCATCATAAACAACATATATTATATATACATTTTATTTTATTATCATTTATTCTAATAATAATAATAATAATAATAATAATCAATTTATTTAATTATAAATTATAATTGTATTATATATAAAAACGTCTGCTCTATTATTTCACATATTTGTCAGACAAATGAAATTAGATAGATTCATTTATAACATTAAGATTTTTCTAAATCAAAGGCATTTCATTTTTATAACCAGAACAACTCAATTTTGGTTGTGCACATTTTCATAATAAGTAATACATTATTTTAATATAAACTATATTCTATTAAAAAAAACGCCGGCTAAGACAAATAATTTTGAATAGTACTGTAAGGAGACACTTATAAAGCCCTCATAACAGCTATTTGACATGTAATATAACATTAACATGTGAAGTGCTCAGCATATACAAGTTCACCCCTCAAAAATCTTTCTTTTAAATTCATATTTTAATAGGAAGCTTTACAATATTATATTTGTGCATATACATTAGATTAGTCAGTACTGAAGCCAAATCTGGAGCTTTTCTAACAAAATAACTTACGATAACGGTCCAAAAACTAGTACAGCCAAATTTATATATTATAGAAAAATATTAAATACAAATTAAAAAATGAGGAAAAATCAAGAGAAGCAAAAAAAAAGGAAAAATTTTGTTGAAATTTTTAAGGTTGTCATTTATTTTGCTTGAATTTATTTGTATTATCTTTCAATTTCTAAATATGTTTGGTGATTAAAATATTATTTTAATAAATATATCTGTTTAAAAATTCAGTTTTGTTTAAATATTGCCTATATTTACTGAGAAATGGATCAAAATATAAATTTTCAAAATTATGCTGAGCACTGTATATGTCTAAGCCGTTAAAGCTTAGTCATTTAAATCTGTAAATGCATGTGATGACCGTATAACTGATTACTACAGTACATGATGAACTGCAAACTGAAAACCTAAATGAAAGCACACTGTACTTCATATCAGAGCTGCGTTGTATTACATTTCAATAATTCCTGAAGGTCTGTCATCAGATATGCCAAATCAATATAATTATCTCATTATGATTGCTAAAAAATTGCCAGGGCAAAACTAATTGTAAATGGTGTGAGTAATGCTCGTGCTGTGTGATTGAGTGGATGTTCTGACCATGTCCCAGGCTGCAGGGTCGTGTTTGAAGAGAGAGTGAGTGAGCTCCACTGACACTCGCTTCCTGTAGTCGGAACTCTTGTCCTCGGAGATGCGGAAGAGAACGGCTGCGGCGTAAGTGGCTGAAGAGGAGAGAGAGAAAAAAGAACAAACATGACCATAATCAAATTATCATCCGTCCTTTCTTCCTTCCTTCTTTCCTTTCATCCATCCATCCGTCCGTCCGTCTGTCCATCTGTCTGTCTGTCTGTCTGTCTGTCTGTCTACCCTTTATCATCCCTCCATCTGTTCGTTTGTCTGTCTATCTGTATTTCCGTCTGTCCGTCCATCCATCCATCCATCCATCTGATTTCTGTGTCTATCCCTTATCCCTTCATCATCCATCTGTTGGATTTATATCCTTTATTTTTAATCATCCATCCATCCATCTATCCATCCATCCATCTTTCCTTCCATCCATCTATGATCTATCTATAAATCATTTGTCCATCCATCCATCCTTCCATTCATCCATTCATTCATTCATTCATTCATTCATTCATTCATTCATTCATTCATTCATTCATTCATACATCCATCCATCCATTTATCTATTCATCCATTTATCCATTCATTCATATATTTAGCTATCCATCCATCCATCCATCCATCCATCCACCCATCTATAAATCATTAGTCCATCCTTCCTTCCATTCATTATCCATCCATCCATCCATCCATCCATTTATCTATTCATCCATTTATCCATTCATTCATCTATCTAGCTATCCATCCATCCATCCATCCACCCATCTATAAATCATTAGTCCATCCTTCCTTCCATTCATCATCCATTCATCCATCCATCCATTCATCCATTTATCTATTCATCCATCCATCCATCCATCCATCCATCCATCCAT